>JBBBDQ010000635.1:2697500-2722500 GCA_037127315.1 Ascarosepion bandense
GATATTTGGCACACTAGAAGAATTATAACATGCAAGGCATCTAATGGGATATCCCATCCATCAATGATATGAAATTATTCTTCACAAGTTTTTATCTGCCTGAATCTCAGGAGTGTTTTAAATGCAGTGTCCGATTCGCTAAAGCCAATTATGAAAAAAATAATTGTTTTTTTCTCGCCAAGTGTATTGTGTTGAGGATTTTTTTTCCCTTGACGTTCTTTCAGCAAGTTAAATCAGACAATTGACAAATTTGACATCAGCTAATTATTTCTTCAAAATTTAAAAAAAAAATGAAATTACTTAAAAGTGAATTAGTACAAATAGTTATTTCAATATCAAGAAAAAAAAAAAACACTTGAATTTTGTTTTTATTTTCATTCTTCTAATTTAAAAGAACAAAAAAATATGCTTCGAAAATATCTGCCTGACCTAATATATGAAGTTGCAGTATCCGGTAGGCTCAAGGTTTTATCCTGATGTGATTACTTATCAGTGTTTTCACTGGTAAGTAATCATACCAGTCTCACACCATAATAGTGATTAGAAATAGCAGATTGTATTCCACAAAATATGGTGTGGATATTTAACAAAATATATAGTTTCACTAAATAGCACTTTTTATATATATATATATATATATATATATATATATATAGCCTGAAGATAGCATTTAAGCATAAAAAAGACTGTCACTGCTGGGTGTTGAGTTTAATGTCCACTTTTACATCTATGTATTCCAGATATTGAGCACTTTAACCTTAAAGTGACATATTATATATATATATATATATATATATATATATATACACACACACACACACTGCAAAATATAGTGTCTATTACTCTTCAAAACATATGTTATATATATATATATATATATATATATATAAAATATGCTTTGAAGATAAGCTATATTCATAGATAAAAGTGTCTGGAAGGGTGTTTGATTACGTGTGTGTTTGTTTGTGAGTGTATGTGTGTGTGTATATATATATATTATTTATTCATAAATTATAACAAGGATATGTTACAATATCACTACAAAATGGCTACTTTTGTAGTGATATTGTAACATATCCATGTTATAATTTATGAATAAATAATATTATTAGCTCTACTTTTGTATTGAGCACTTTTTAAAAATAGTGTTTCTTTGGACAAGGAATATTATTCCAACAATACTTATATATATATATATATATATATATATATGACGTGGATGGAGAAGAATCCCAAAAAGTATCCTGTACATAATGTGGTAGGATAACTCACTAGGAGAGCTCTCTCTCTCTATATATATATATATATAGAGAGAGAGAGAGAGAGAGAGAGAGAGAGAGAGAGAGAGAACAAGTATAAGTAAAAATTAAGACAGACACGTTATTCCATGGTTAAGCGAAAGCATAGGCCCATTTCAGGTGAACCATCTTCAGCTTTCGTCTTTATAAAGACGAAAGCTGAAGATGGTTCATCTGAAATAGGCCTACATTTCCACTTAAGCATGAAATAATGTGTCTGTCCTAATTTTTACATATATATATATCTATCTAAATCTAAACTTATTTATAAATGGAACTTTGTCTCTCTGTGTGTGTGTGTGTGTGTGTGTGTCCGTTACCTATAGACTCCGAAATGGCTGAACCGATTTTCTTGAAAATTTACACAGTTGTACTATAAGTGTCTGTGAGTGGTCTTAGCCAGGTTTTGTGTCGAGATACCCTTGATAAATATTGAAAATCGATAATTGAAAAAATCAGGTGATAGAAGGAGTGGTCCGATTTTAATCAAATTTGATACACTCATAGACAAAGACATAAGAAACGATATTCAGAAGTTTCAAAGTTGCAGTTCTTAAAATAGTGCAGAAAATCGATAATATATATATATATATATATATAAGGCAAGATGTTTGTGTGTGTGTGTGTGTTTATCTGTCTGTATGTCCTTTATACAAATCCACAATTTTTATCCGATTCTCACCAAACTTCACACAAATATTCTTTAGGCTGAGTCTGAGCTCCAGGACCATAGATTAGTTTTAAAGCTTTCATTACACCCGAGCAATGCTGGGCTATACTGCTAGTGTATATACACATATATATATATATACTCACACACACACACACCTGTTAAAATAAAGAAATCGGAAACGTAAAGCAAAGAAATATGGAAAGATGAAGCAATCTAATATATTTCCATTTTCATTAAAGCTTTATAACCGAATGAGATATGAAAAATAATGTAGGAAAAAATTCTGGTTATTTTATTTTTGTGTTGTTTGAATTTCATTTAATCATCCTGTTTCATGTGCATTTGACTTGTTAAACTTTACTAGAATTTGTGGTGTTCCAAATTCCAGGACAGATGATGTGTAACTTTGAAGATCAAAAAATTAAGATTCCAAGTCCAATTGAAAAACTATTAATGTTTCTGTATATAAGTGTAAAATATTTCTAGTTTGTCCACGTAAGATTCAGCTGAAAATTATGTTTGTTGGTTTTTCACATGTTGATTTAGGAATGTTTATATATATATTGACAAACATGTCAGATTCTTTAAAAATGAATTCAATAATGGTTGGTGATGTAATATGTTTTTGATGTGTGTTTATAGTTGTTAATGTATGTATTAATTTGTTTAATAAGTTAAAAGGACATGAAATATGATTAACCAATAAGAACTTAACACAAAAGTTAAAAATACAAGAATTTCTTCTTTGTATCCTCATCTCATTTGGACACCTCAGTGTGGTCTAATGGTTAGCAAGCTTATCTTGCTAGAACCTTTTACAACTGAGTAGTGAGTTCGATTTTTACTGGGGACCCCATACTTTCAGCATTGTACCACATCTAAGCAGTACTTAGAAAATCAACTATCCTCATTTGATTCTCTGATGAAGCTTTAATAAAAGTGAAATGATAGATTGATAAACGTTTCCTATTTGTTCCTTATATCACTGCCAGATTTCAATCTCTATTTGATCTTGATTCATGTCTGCAAAAATTTCCGATAGAGGATATCAGTCAAAGAACAATATGAATAAAGATAATTTTGTCTATATATGTTTTGTGAAACTTCACTGTGCTCTTCCATATCAACTAAATAAAAATCATATGAAGAATATCTTAGTTGCTTATATATATATATATATATATATATATTCTAGCTGTATAGTTTGTTGTTGCTCAAGGTTTTTAGCGGTTATGTTGAAATGGTAAGATCAAGTGCTTATTCAAAAAGCTCCAGTACAAGGTTGCTGTGATGGGTAAGCTAAAAAACACAAGAATTAAGTATTGGTTTTTGTTGTATTTGTAAAATGTGATTCATACTTGGTCAATTTTGCCAATAAACAGGAATTTAATAAAAAGCACAGGGGGTGGGCGTTACAAGAGCCTGTAATGTGATACAATGATATTGTGATGCAGTAGAAGTGGATGCATTGTCCCTGCAATGTCAAAGGGGTTGGCACCTTGTAGAAAATGTGAAATTGTTATGGCATATGATAAGGTTAAAGTTACGAAAAAACCTAATTTTTGTTCGAATACAACTTAGTATTTTGGAGAAATAAATGATCGCAAAAAGCAATATTTTCTATTAATCTTTTGCTGCACCCTGTGTGTCAATTAAAATTTTTGTTCATATATCAACACATCAGACCTTGATCTACCAGTGACTTGATTTTGATTGAGTTTGAGTGAAGCTTCTTGGAGAAATGCATAAAAGTACATAAAAGACCACCTGAAATTATGTTTGTCATTGATTTTTGACAAAACCTGTACATCAAAGGTTGGGATCTTAATCTACAAGTTACCTGATGTTGGTTGAATTCACATAAGTCATCTCGGAGGAGAAGAGTTTGTAAATTCTAAGTATTTCGGTAGTTTCCGCCATACCCCAAAAATCGATTTGAAAGATTTTTGTGTAAATCAAAGGTTCATGTTATGATTGACAAGTGAGCCAATTTTGGCTGAAATTGGACCGAGGATTTCATTAGAGTAGGGTTTGTTAGAATGGACACACAAAAACAATACAGACAGATATGTTCATATATATATATATATATAGGGAGAGAGAGAGAGCGGCGGGGAACGAAGTTGATAGCCAAATACAATGGTTATACTCTTCAAAACACACACGCGTTTTTATATATATATATATATATATATATATATATATATACATGATATTGGAGGCCATCTACATTAAATCAAAGTAACCCACACTCAATGAAACCACATTTCAATCTAGTCACAACACATGACATTGCATTTAGACATATGATTCTGCTGTTAAAATTTCGGTCTCTCATGCAGTGTGACGTCATAGAACCACATTATAAATTTACAACCTGCGTCTACTGTTCGATGACGGTTATCGTCGCATAACAATGTTTTATGTCAACACAAGAGAATATCATCTTTGATAGTGGATGTCTTTATATTAATGTCCCTACAACCACTCTGAAGATGGCACATGAGCTGGAAGCTTAGAACTAACAAAAAAAAAAGAGGAGTAGATACGTTTGTTCACACTCATTCACAGTGTTTTGAACAGGAGTAAAGGGTTTATCCCTTCTTCCCTGGCTAGGATTGGGTTTCTGGTTCAATGTTTTGATTGTTTTTTCACTCTTTGTAAACTCCTTGCATCTCAGTGGCATCATCACCTTGCTTGAAGTGAATTGATTATTTATGCTCTTGCCCATTAACTGAAATGGTAGATTAAAAAAAAGTTTTTTTCTGCTCACCACTATTTACGCATCATTCTTCAACAAGGAATTGAACACTTTCAGCAACTGGCATCTAAGAGCTATAAACAGAAAGTTGTGAAGAGCCATGATTGTCCTTATCTTGAAGGAACATGGCACATAGAAAAAGAATTAGTGCCAAGTTGACAAGCCTCTTCAGAAAGAGTTTGAAATTTACTTTTAAATTCCAGTTAATGTGCCAACTGTTTCTTTATATTCTAATTAAGAGCAAGAAGCTCGTCACATCTGCAAGTTGTAAAGGAGTTCAATACAAGTTCTTTCAATTTCTAAAAAAAAAAAAAAAAAAAAAAAAATAATACCGCAAATTAATACCGAGAAGATTTGGTTTTCGGGATTCTACTTGAATATTTCTACGAGTCAGCAGTTTCAAAAAGGTAGGTAAATGCCAATTTCAACAGATTTTTGTTTATTTCTTTTGGCATTCATCCATTTTGTGGCATCTAAGACATGCCATAAATTCAGAATGAGATATTAAAAGTAAATAAATAAAATCAATGGAAACTTTCATTCTGCATTCCAAACCAACTTCATTTCTTTCAATTTGGCAGCACATCCTATTTTCTCTAAAAAGAGAACATTAATAAGCACTAAATTCACTTCCACACTTTCAGCTATTCTTTTAAAGTAACACTAGCAGTATAGCCCGGCATTGCTCGGGTGTAATGAAAACTTTTATATATATATATTATTGATTTTCTGCACAATTGTAAGAACTGCAACATTGAAACATCTGAATATTGTTTCTTATGTCTTTATTTATGAGTGTATCAAATTTGATTAAAATCGGACCACTCCTTCTATAACCCGATTTTTTCGATTATCAATTTTCAATATTTATCGGGGGTACCTCGACACAAAACCTAGCTAAGAATATTCGCAGATGCTTATAGTACAACTGTGTAAATTTTCAAGAAAATCAGTTCAGCCATTTCAGAGTCTATAGGTAACTGGTATACACACACACACACAGACACTTATATAAAAAGTTCCATTTATAAATAAGTTTAGATTATGAAAGCACAATCCAGCTTCACAATCCTCAACCAAAGTAAAACAAAATCAGACAACAATGTTTTATTATTTGGTAATCTCCAGATGGAAAGCAAAGGTCAAAAGAGTCAACTTCACATGCTAGTTGGTATAGACTTATGATACTAGCAACAACCAATTACCAGATAGGCTTAAAACTGAATAATTTTCACTGACAAGTGCCAAAGAGAAAACCTTTAAAGAATTCTTAGCTATTAGGTCTTAAAAATTCTAATATTATAAAAGCCTTGACAATAGAAGACAATGGATGATATTCATTTAGAAGTATGAAAAAGAAAAGTTTGAATAATTCTTAGCTATCATATCTTTCATATTTAAACTGTATATGTCAA
Source organism: Ascarosepion bandense (assembly GCA_037127315.1). Classification (NCBI taxonomy): domain Eukaryota; kingdom Metazoa; phylum Mollusca; class Cephalopoda; order Sepiida; family Sepiidae; genus Ascarosepion; species Ascarosepion bandense. The sequence continues at coordinate 2,703,648 of JBBBDQ010000635.1, forward strand.
ACTTGTCTTGTGAATAAATATTCAAAATGAATTCTAGAAGAAAAGGAAAAAGAGCCTCAGAAAAGAAATAAACCTCAAGGATATTATGGGATATTGGGAGCAATCACAAAGATGGATGATAAACAAGTTATTGTGAAGTGCCTCTGCCTCACAAACTGATCTCGTCTGGCATCACATCCTATTTTCCCAAAGAGAATACTGAGCAATCACAAAGATGAATGATAAACTAGTTATTGTGAAGGGCCTCTGACTCACAAACTGATCTCATCGGGAATCACATCCTATTTTCCCAAATAGAATACTGAGAAGTTGTTCCTCTACCGACTTTAAACTAATTTTGGCAAAATCTCCTCACTAAAGTCTTCTCATTACCTTTCACTCCCTGTTGCATCCGAGTGACATTATCACCTTGCTTGGAATGAAACGATAAAAAAAATATTCTTCCAAAACCAGGAATATTATATTTCTTTCATGTGCCATGTCCCTTCAAGACGTAGATGATCATGGTTCTCCACATTTCTCTGTCCCTTACTGCTATTTATATATTTTGTCTTGTCATTTTATCCCAAACCCTGCACTGCCATTTATTTGTTTAAGCCCATCAAGTATGTTACGCACTGTTTTCCACTGTCTCTCTTTGCCTCTATCCACCCTGTGAGTATATGATTCTCCAAGCCCTCCTTCCTCATTATATGTCTTTAAAACTTCAGTTGTCTCTTCTTGATGTTAAGCATAAGTTTTCCTTTCCTTTTCATTCTCTCCAAAACTTTGTTGTTGCTCACATGTTTGGTCTATGGCATCCTCAGCATCCTTCTGTAGAACCATATTTCTATTGCTTCGCGTCTTTCCTTCATCTTTGAAGAAAATTGTCCAGCATTTGCTGCTATACCAGAAAACAGATATCACAGAACAGTATAGTACTCTTTTCTTTGTTTCCAACAAGATTTTCCTATTGCTTGATACTCTCCTCAGCTTTTAAAATCTATCTGCACAATCATTGAACTCAGGAAAATCAAAGTCATCCAGGAATGTCTTGGTATCACTTAGTATTCTCCGATTGAAAAGTAAAATGTCAAAAAAGGAGTCAAAAGTCTATGATAGTTGGGTGCTTATGATTCTAAAAACAACTAAGAACCAGAAAGCCTGTACAATATGGAGACAAAACAGACTCTTGTACTTAGAAAGAACTGAAATTTCTGAGACATATAATGAGGTAAAAAGCTTAGATAACTTGTGTATATGGAGGGCAGAACATAGATTGGAAGGGGTACTAAATGGACACACATTAAGTGGAGATACATAGGAGAGGAAGTTGTGGAGTGTCATGATCTCCTACACCTTAGAAAAAAATGATGACAGTGGATGATATTTCCTTCCAAGACTGAAGAAACAAAAAAGAAAGCTTTTAAATAATTCTTGGCTGTAAGTTCTTTCATGCTTTAGCATTTGACACACCCAAACCCGCCCCATAAATATCAGCTCTCAATGTTCAATGCCCCCCATGTAAACAGCCATATGTATACTTTGCCATATAATGACATTATCACAAATAATGCAGGAAGTTAAACAGTGAGAATTTGAACACAAACATTGAGACCTTGGGAGCCAATATTTATGGAGAGTTTTTGAGTGTGCTGAATGCTAAAGGGTTAATATTTAAATTGTGTGTTTAAAGATTATCTTATGAATAATATTCAGCGCAAATTAGAGAGCTACAGAAAAATGGAGCCTCAACATAGAAACAAATCTCTCGGATATTTTCAATAGGTATTCATAAGAATCAAAAGCAATCAAATAAGAATGATAAGAATAATTAGCCAAAGGAAAGATCTATAATTGTGGAAAACAAAGGCTTTAAAATAAATCTCGGAGCAAAAAGTAAAATAAGAACGTTCAAGCTGTGTGTGCGTGCATGAAAAGCTGTTACAAAAAGTATCTTATTTTCACTTAAGATGTTTGCTGCAACTCTTTCTTGTAGCATGTTGCCTCTGATACGCGCATGAAATGGTAAAGAAATGAAGCCAATGATGGAGACACAGTGTCCTCTTTTATAGTTTAGTAACTTTCATTTTATAAGCAGTGTTGGAATGGCCAGAATGTCAGCTTTCCCAATGAATAGAACCCCTTATATTGTGGTGATACCGAGTAAAGCGAGGGATCGGATGTTTGCCCTCAGAGATCCAGAAAACAAATGATCAAAACTGGTCTTTGCGCACACGGCTCCACACATATGTTCAAGCAGAAAACCGAAAATTAACAAATATCAAATTTCTGTTCGTGAGCCTATGCAAATTTTATTTATCGTCCAATGGGAAGGCCAGAATTAAATACGGGTGTGAATTCCCAAATAACCTGCTGGGACCCACAAACACTAAATAAAAAGCCAACATGCAAAGCATCGCCAGTTGAGAAAGTACGAGCACAATAAACACGTCTCTTGACATCATCACGTGATCTATTATGTTCACCTGTCTTTCCCTCTCGCCGCCTTCTTTGCTGTTCCCTGAGCTACTTACTCAATCTATGGAGTGGAGACATCAAAGACATTCCTAACTGACAGACGTTCACATATACATATGCACAAACTCTCTTTTCGACATTTACTTCTAAAAACATTTTAACGTCCTTTGAACCCATCCTAAAGACATTACTTTATTTGTAAAAAAAAAACCTTAATTAATATCTGTGTATATATAAAAGTTGTTTCTATACTCAATTTGATTTTCTTGTTTATATCCCCCTTATAGTGGGCTATCCTACTAATGAGGCCAAATTCAGTTAATCTGTTTCAACATACAACTACATTTCACTAGAACGGATAACCCACTACAATATCAAATAAAAATGCAATAAAGAAACAAACACACATGCGTTTTTGTAACAAAAAGCATAAGAACTTTGTAAACTCATTTTCACATAATCAATTACTAAAGTCCACTGTTTATATCCGGAAGCAAGGCCTCTGATTGCTGTTGTTCCCAGGTCCACCCTGAACCAGAGTGGTAACACCTGTTAGGGTCCCAGCTATGGGCAAATAACTCCTAAACTGGGGTCAAAACATTATGAAAGTATAAAAATAGACTTTTATAGAAAAATATACATTTTTGAAGGAAAAAAAAAATATTACCAGCAATAGATTTTTGAAAACAAAACAAGACATCTTCAGTTTTCTAAAATAAAAAAAAGTTTTCATCAAAATCTGACTAAATCCACTTTCTCAATATAACCGAACATTAAAAAAAACCCCTTAAAATCCTACCTTATTGGCATTAAATAACCCACAGAGGTTGATATGACATTAAACAAATAAATCAAGTCCAATGTGTAGAGATTTTCAAAGCTAAGGACAAGGGTAAGTTTGAATTGGGAATCATACATGCTGCTATCCATTGAAAAAGATTGGATGCAGAAGCAATTATTGGCAGATTCACACAATCGCCTAGTGAACACAAACGATTTGTTATGTAGGAAGAAAGCGTTGATACTTACACATATGGTCGAACACAGATCTCCAGGCAAAAAATGTAACCATTTAATGAAATGTGCTACTGGAATCATGTGACCATAAATATTTAGTATATAAAGCACCCAAACATAAGTCTGAGTGTATTCTGTGTTGTGCGTCATTGAAGAGATTGTTTCTGAATGAATGACTCGAAAGAATTATTCCAAGAGTGTTATGGTGTATAATTTGAAGGATTCATTTTGTATCTTGCTTTTACACAAAGCTACTGAAATATAACTTGCTAATAGCGAGTTGCCAAAATCTCCCTTCAGAAAAATGTTACGAATAATTAATGTTATAAAACAATTGTTCTTAACATAATGAACTGAATGTAGTGCCCTGTTGTGCTTTCAATGAGTGAACTGTGCAGTAAACTATTTAAAAATATAAACCAATTGCTTAAAATTAAAAAACTAAGAATTCTATTACAAGATTCTGCATTTACATTTGGTATTTACTGCTACTAATATGTACAGTACATGTAACGATGAAGAAATAGACATCTTTAACACAATTTTAATTGTACCATTTTTTTATATTTATTTATTAAGAATTTTACTGTTACGGAAATTAAATGATAGCATTAAAGTTGCAGGTGGGCATCTGTTGTCTCCTGCCTGCGAATATTTTTAAATCCAGTCTAACACTTAAACTAAGTAAGATATGATGGAAAAGTTCCAATGTCCAAGGTAGCAGTGAATGTTTTAACATATTTTTCAAAACTTAAAATGCTGTAATAATCTTCAATAGCAGTTTCAAATGGTATCCTACGAAAACAGAGTTAGCATTGTGCAAGGGTTTAAATTTCCATAGTAATTGTGAATGTATGAATAAATTTAATTTTACATCATTTACAATGTTCAGATTGTTGTCCTCCTCTTTATTGCCCTATTCACAATGTTTTGGACCACAGCCTGAACAATATAAATAGTGTGAATAGTTACAATACCTCATATCAGAAATATCAGTCAGTAAAGTGGCAGCCTCATACGCACTTGGGAGATCATGACTCAAAAGTAACATGACTGGGCAAAAAACTTTTCCGCAGTAGGTTGCCATAACTTCCTGCGATAGACTTGTTGCCAACCAAGGCAATCGAACTTAATCTGTCCTGCAATTTAATTCATAGCTGGGGGAAGAAGTGATGGATTCATACCTTTCCAAAGGGTATTTGCGCGTAAATGAATGCACCGAATTCAACTGAAATTCAAATTTGGCTCTCCAATTTCTCATTCTGAGCCAATATCCACTACAGCACAATGCACATTCGCCAAAATATAGACAAGTATAATTTTATTTACCAAAAAGATGAAGTGGTCTTATATACCAATTTCTAATAGTAACTAACAAAAACTGAAATGGCATTATGTAAACGTTCAAATAACCAGAGTAGAAATGATTATATCAATAAATTTAATTTTATTTATCAAAAGAAAGCTCAAGTGGCCTTATATAGCAATTTCTAATGATAACTAGCAAAAACAGACTGCATTTTGGAAGGGTTTAAATATCCAGAGTAGGAGTGAATGTATTAATATATTTCAGTCTATTTATCAGAGGCATAAATATTATTTTATAGCAATGTGTAATGGTATCAGAGAAAAATACCATTCACATTGAGTCAGGGATCTAATAGCCGAACACAGCAATGAATATGTAAGGGATAAAAAAAAAAATTAATTTTATTAGCAGTCAGTCTTGTATAACTCTAGCCAAAACAAAACTCTGCCTATTGTCTACTGCGTAAATGTGAATTCACAAACTGAGTGAGAGAGTAAACAGCATTCATTGGCTTTTATCCTTGTGCACAAGCTAACACCTTGATTGTTGTCTCAGACTCCCCCCCTCATTCAGTCTCACCTCTGCTGCTAATATCACACAGGGTTTTATCAATTAAAAAGTCCAAGGGAGAAGAAGCCTAAATGAATCCATTTAACACCTCTACAGGCAATTCTGATGCCTTTCATTCATCTAAGGCAGTGAGAGGAAAGGATAACAATAACTTACCCTCCTTTTTGCCTGGTAGAAGCGGAGATTACAAATCTATTGTGGGCGAACAGCTCAGTTTCCAAGTTAGGAGGTGGGTGTTTAAAGGCAAGGTTAAGTGAAAAGGGTACAAAACAGTTTGGTTTTCACAAGAAACACTGTCAGATATTATGTATTGGTCTTTAGATCAGAAGTAGTTCACTAATTAAGCATGTGTATTTAAGTCATGTCTGAGAGAAGAGGAGGAGTACTACTTCTTCTATGTGCCCTGTCCTTTCAGGACGTAGGCAATCATGGTTCTCCACGTCTCCCTATCCCTTGTAGCTCCTAGAATGTTTGCTCCCGTTACTCCTGTCAAGCCCCGTTCCATCAGCCACCTGATCAGGCCCTGCAGATATGTTATCCGTTGCCTTCCCCTGTCTCTCTTTCCTTCTATTTGGCCAGTCAGTATCAGGTTCTCCAGGCTCCCCTTCCTCATTGCATGTCCCAGGAACTTCAGTTGTCTCTTCCTAATGCTCAGTATCAATTTCCTTTTTGTTGCCATTCTTTCCAACACCTCATTGTTGCTTGCGTGCTCAGTCCACGATATCTGCAGCATCCTTCTGCAGAACCACATTTCCACTGCTTCCAGTTTTTTCCTCATTTTCGATGAAGAGTACTAGTAGGTATAAAAACCAAATAAAAGAAGATACATTATGTTGGTATCATAAAAATTTTGGTAACAAACCACACAGATGCAATAAGACATGCAGTTACCAGGGAGAGATTCCACCAGCCGGAGTGTGTTTCTTTATTGATTGGACAAATAACGTCACAGAGTAGTCGATTTTAAGCATGGTAAACAATAAGTGTAGTGATATGTAAATGACTGCCTAATTAGGTTTACAAAAGCTATATAAATTCCCAAATAGTAAGGGGAGAGGCAGAATGTGGTGCTGTTGCAACCTTAAAAGTTTACTGCTTCAGTAATCACCAAAATGGAGGTTAAGAATAATCTACAAATGGCATGAAGTAGATACACTGCTAGTGAACTGCTAATCAGTATAATCACTCTATTCTTCCCTTTACTCTAATAGTCTCCATGTATTTAAAGAGGATAGTAACATACCATTACTGTATATATGTAAGTATATAACAAATACTCAAGATAAATGACTACTGCTGGACTTAGAAAATATGAATGAAATCACATTTCATAACAAAGTTTTTGACTATTTGTAGGATGTTTGAGTGGCTTATGAATCTAAAAAGAGAATTCCAAGAGATAAGAACAGGAAACGGTCAATAATCCAAAAGTTAATGTTTTACATTGGTTTCAGCTATCATTTTTGCAAACATTTGTATGGATCATACACTTCATGAAAAAATTTTATGGGTCACTGTACATTTTTTAATGCATATATATATATATATATATATATATATATATATATATATGGCATGTACTATCATTATGTAGATTAGGCAACTTGTGACCTTTGTGTAGTAAATTTACAAAGAAATAAAATATTTAGCATTTTATACAAAATAAACAGTAACCCTCATAATTTTGTTAGAGGTGTTGCATATATTTTGGCAGAGAAAAAATGTAGCTGCTAATTTATTTTATAGAGTAGGCACTGCCTACTGAGACAGCTTGTCCTATATATATATATATATATATATATTTATTCAGAAATTATAACATGGACATGTTATAATATCACTACAGAAGTAGCTATTTTGTTTCACTTGACAAGACACAAGAAGTGGGGTTGGTACTACCAAGAAGAAATATCACATCAAATGTAATAAAACTGAATGGAAAATGATAAGATCAGATAAATGTGAAGGAAAGCAGACAAGAGAGGAATAGGGTCAAGGAAAAAGAAAAAAAAGAGGAGGAAAAAATTTGGTTAGCACGTAAATTCCTCGAGGTCAAAACCCCAAGTGAATCTCCATTCTGATTAGCCACACACACACACACACACACACAAAAACCACCCACATACATTCACAGTAAACCGAAAGTATTTGTCATTTAAATGTAAATCGTCTGCCCAATCCACACCAACATTGCCTGATGATGAGAATTAATCTCGAAACAGAAATTTCCATGTAGCAATGAAAAATTGAGATATAACCATATAATTATATTAAGCTCTATAATACTCATTATATTGAGCACTGTTTATAATAAAATAAATGCCAGAGAACTCAAAATATAAAAAAAACCTTGAGTCCTCATCACTTGAAATATATATATATATATATATATATATATATATATATAATATAAGGCTGTCATTTAGCTGACTTCAGCATCCTGACTCCTGAATTTTGTTCGTGAATCTATCTGTCCACTCTTCAAGATTTTTCTACAATTTACTTTTAATATTTTCCAAATTTACCATTTTTTTAATATTGTTAGTGTAAGTTTCTAGTAAAGTCAGTTGTAAGAAAGAGATGATGCAATTCACCAAGAAAGAAATTGGGAAATGGCATGCTGTACTGCCTGGCATTTATACTAGAAGCTCCAACATGAACATTTCAAAGTATTTGGGTGTTAATCTGAAGAAAGTACAGAAGATTTGGAAAGAGTTGGATAATATACACAGTCAGCATCATGGTGTTTGGAGTGATCACTAGTGATGGTGATGTTATGCCTCCATTCATCTTCCCCCAAATTCTCAGACTCAACACGGAGGTATACATCAAATGTCTTGAAGAGATAGTGCTGTCCTGGGTAAAGAGGGTGGTAGCTGGAAGACCTTGTGTTTGTTTCTTTGTTCTGTTTTGTTTAATGGCCTGTCTACCTCAAAAGGTCATATAAGGCCAGCATCATATTCTTTAGATTGGTTTTTTGGGCATAAGGTTATATTGAGTTAAAATAAATCTGTTTTGTGATTTCTTGGTTTTGTGATCATTTTAGACCAGGTAGGTATAATTAGGAACCTTTTATTTGGGTAGCATTGAGTTGGAAGGTTTTTTTTTCTTGATAAATTGAGAGTTGTGTTATTTTGCTTTAGTTGATACATAAGTGATATGCTTTTTTTTTTTTTAATTTTCTGGTAGAGGCCAATTTTCTTGAAGTACGAAAAATGATTTGGGGGCTGTTTTTTTTCAAATAGATCTTTAATATTATTTTCTTTGTATAGATTATTTTTTGTGGCTGCGAAATTAATGTAGTCTGCTAGAATGTGTTTAATTGTGAAAGGATGTCTGGCAAGAGGACTGTGCATCATGCCACATGAGCAGGAGAACTAAATTATCGGACAATTTTTGAAACAACATCTGGCTATCTAACTCCAGATTCTTTGATTATCAACTTCTTTGATTATTATGTGTGAGGCAAAGTTGAGCAAGAGGCCAACAAAACCAAATATGAACTGAGGGCAAGGATTATGGTGGTGGAGACTATCTAGAAGAGATGCAGGAAATTCTGAAGTCATCTGAAGATGAGAATTTATCCATTGCACCATTTATATATATTTTCCATTTGTAAACAAGTTATTACACGACATGGGTTTCTACCATGAGTGGTGTCTTTAGGCAATTTGCAAATCAAATTGCCTGAAGGCACCACTCATGGTAGAAACCTCACCTAGATTGTGTAATAACTTGTTTACAAATGGAAAATATTCAAAAGTTCTACAATTGTATTGAAAACTTTTTAATACAAATGTGCACTGGTCTAATCTTATTATGACCAGAAACTAAGTAATTAAACAATCAATATATGACTATCCATTTCAATTAAACAATCAATATATGACAACCCATTTCAATTAAACAATCAATATATGACTATCCATTTCAATTAAACAATCAATATATGACAACCCATTTCAATTAAACAATATATGACTATCCATTTCAATTAAACAATCAATATATGACTATCCATTTCAATTAAACAATCAATATATGACTATCCATTTCAATTAAACAATCAATATATGACAACCCATTTCAATTAAACAATCAATATATGACTATCCATTTCAATTAAACAATCAATATATGACAACCCATTTCAATTAAACAATCAATATATGACAACCCATTTCAATTAAACAATCAATATATGACAACCCATTTCAATTAAACAATATATGACTATCCATTTCAATTAAACAATCAATATATGACTATCCATTTCAATTAAACAATCAATATATGACTATCCATTTCAATTAAACAATCAATATATGACTATCCATTTCAATTAAACAATCAATATATGACTATCCATTTCAATTAAACAATCAATATATGACTATCCATTTCAATTAAACAATCAATATATGACTATCCATTTCAATTAAACAATCAATATATGACTATCCATTTCAATTAAACAATCAATATATGACTATTCATTTCAATTAAACAATCAATATATGACAACCCATTTCAATTAAATTTGAATTTTACAAAATTAAAGGTTACAACTACTCTTAAGATTTATGGAAAAAATGTTTTAAGTTTAAAAAAAAAAAAATGACTTTGAACTGATGCCAGATGAATATGTTTAAGTGAGTGTAAAAGTTCCAGAGAGTTCTTCTTCTGAAATTGAACATAAAACAGAAAATAGCTTTTGTTTATGACCACCCCCACCAAAAAAAAACAAAAAAAAAGAAAGAGAGAGAAGATGCTGCAAACTTTTGGATTCACACAATATTTTAATGGCTAAAGGACGGATTAAACAAAATCTTTTAAGCATCTCTCCCAAAAACTATAAATAGATCTGCTCAACATAATTGCAGTATAAACCACAGGTGAACTCTGTAGGTGTTGAACAAATACAAATGTCCAGTATTGCTGTATCACAGCTCATCAGTATAGCTAGACATCCAATTGCTTCCAGCCACTATTGAAACCTGACCGATTTGACATCTTTGTCTAAGCTATTAGCACACAGTAGAGGAAGGCAGATTTTAGCATGTTATATACATAATATAGGCAAACACCAGTAGCTGAAAGTGTTCAATTCCCAGCTGAAGAATATTGGTGAGTAGCTACTTTTTTTAAAATCTAACATTTCAGTCAACAGGCAAGAGCATAAATAATCAATTCACCTCAAGCAAGGTGATGATGCCACTGAGATGCAAGGAGTTACAAAGAGTGAATAAAACTCAACAAAATTGAAGGAAATTAATCCAGAATTAATAAGGACTGAACATTATTAGGGTAAAAAACACGCAGAATAAAACTGGATTATTTACTTGGTTGGGTGGTTGTGATTGAACAAGAAATACAGGGTGCAATAGATGAATTGTCATCTCAAGTAAAAGAAAAATGAAAATAACAATGACAACTTATTTTAACAGATATATTTACCAAAATTACACAAAAATATCTTGAAATACTAAAGAGTAAATTTATTCAATAAAATCGCCATTGGCTTCAACCACAGTACCCAGATGACTTCTAAATCTCTTCCGGATGTTATCCTTAGTTAAGTCTGCTTTCTCGACAGCTACAATCTCCAGGTGTTTAAATGTAGGGTCAATAGACACCTCCTATCACACTAACTCCCAATTATTCTCAGAACACTCTCATCTACCCAACCCTCATTCTCGGTATCCTTACCCGCCTATCACCCACCCTCTGACATTTCCTCTATTTAACCATCCTTTCTCCACTCTATGTAGCCCCCTGCGCAGTAGTGGCAGTGACATGCCTTGCTTGGGGTGAAACGCTTATAAAAAAAAAAAAAAGTTAGTGAATGGAAACAATCTTTGCATTCAGTTTATTCAGGTGATAGAATAAGTTTTGTTGGTCTGTTGCTAAACTTTGCCCCACCCCATACGTAATAATCAATGGGGTGTACAGTTTGAGGAGTAAGGTGGCCAGATGTAAGGGGTGATGTAGTTGCTGAAATTGTTTCACAGTCATGACTGAGTTCTCCTGCTTGTGTGGCATGGTGCAGAGTCCTGTTGCCAGACATATGGTCTTCCAGCAGCCACCCTCTTTATCCAGAAGAGCACTACTTCTTCAAAATACTTGATGTAGGCTTCCATATTGAGTGTGAGACTTTGGGGGAAGATGAATGGAGGCATAACGTCACCATCACTAGTGATTACTCCAAATACCATGATGCTGACTGAATATATTATCCAACTTTTTCCAGATCCTCTGTACTTGACACCCAAATACTTTGAAACATTTATATTGAAGATGCTGGCATGTTGCTTCCAAATTTCTGCCCAAGTGAATTGCATCGCATCATGGAGCTCCTTTTCTCACAAACTGTGCCCAACTGACCCTACTATACTGCACAGTATACAAAATCAAAAACTATGAAATTAAAAATATCCAGCAGCAATAATTTACTCATCACACTTTGAATACAAGATGCAAAGCTTTTATCTCATCCAATAATTCGCATTTAAAGGAAGTTTAATAAAGTAAATAATTGACCTTTGAAGGAACATTCTTTTCAAGCAGAATAAAATATGAAAACAAAATGGAATTTCTGGTAAAAAAACAAAAAAAACCCCCCAAAACAATAGGATAGATGACGACAGAAAAAAACGTTAAATAGGCAGAGAGATAAAATAGATACAAAGAAAGGAGAGAAAGAGAGCAATAACACAAACTGGAGGAGGAGAAAGAAAAACAGTGAGAAAAAGAGAAATTGAAAGAACAAGCGTGGTAGAAAAGGGGAGGGAGAGAGAAAAAACTGCAAGGAAGAAAGAGGGAAGAAACAACAGAAAGACAGTAGGGAAAAATTGGGGAAACAAGAGAAAGGGGAAGAGAGAGAGAGAGAAAGTCAAGAGCAGGGGAAAGAGAGAGAGAGAAAGACAAGAGCAAGGAGAAGATAGAGAGAGAGACAAGAGCAAGAGGAAGGGAGCGAGAAAGACAAGCAAGGCAGAAGGAGGGGAGAGATACAGCAGGAAGGCAGAGAGAGAGAGAAACAGAAAGAGCGAGAGTCAGCGAGAGGGAGAGAGAGAGAGAGAAACAGAGAGCGAGTCGCGGAGGGAGAGAGAGAGAAACAAGAAGGACGGGGGGAGAGAGAGAGAGAGAAAGCAAGAGCGAGTCACGGGGAGAAAGCAAGAGCGAGTCACGCGGAGGGAGAGAGAGAGAGAGAGAGAGAAGCAAGAGCGAGTCACGCGGAGGGAGAGAGAGAGAGAGAAACAAGAAGGTCGCGCGGAGGGAGAGAGAGAGAAAGCAAGAGAGCGAGAGTCCACGCAGCAGGGAGGGAGAGAGAGAGAGAGAAACGAGCGAGAGTCGCCGGAGGGAGAGAGAGAGAAAGCAAGAGCGAGTCACGCGGGGGGGGAGAGAGAGAGAGAAACAGAGAGCGAGAGTCGCGCCGGAGGGAGAGAGAGAGAGAGAGCGAGAGTCGCGGAGAGAGAGAGAGAGAGAGAGAGCGAGTCACGCGGAGAGAGAGAGAGAGAAACAGAAAGAGCGAGAGTCAGCGAGAGAGAGAGAGAGAGAGAGAGAAACAAGAGCGAGAGGTCGCGACGGAGGGAGAGAGAGAGAAACAGGCAGTGCGCGGAGAGAGAGAGAAACAGAGACGGTGCGCCGGAGGGAGAGAGAAAAACGAGCGAGAGTCACGCGGAGGGAGAGAGAGAGAAACAGAGCGAGTCACGCGGAGGGAGAGAGAGAGAGAGCGAGTGCGCGGAGAGAGAGAGAGAGAAAGCAAGAACGAGTCACGCGGAGGGAGAGAGAGAGAGAAACAAGAGCGAGTCACGCGGAGAGAGAGAGAAACGAGCGAGAGGTGGGGGGGGGGAGAGAGAGAGAGCGAGAGAGCGAGAGACAGGGAGAGAGAGACAGAGAGAAAGCAAGAGCGAGTCACGCGGAGAGAGAGAGAAAGCAAGAGCGAGCGAGGTGCGCGGAGGGAGAGAGAGAGAGAGAAACAGAGAGCGAGAGTCACGCGGAGAGAGAGAGAGAGAGCGAGAGTCGGCGGAGGGAGAGAGAGAGAGAGAGAGAAAGCAAGAGAGAGCGAGAGTGCGCGCCGGAGGGAGAGAGAGAGAAACAGAGAGAGAGCGAGAGTCGGAGAGAGAGAGAGAGAGCGAGCGAGAGAGTCAGCCGGAGGGAGAGAGAGAGAAGCAAGAGCGAGGTGCGCGGAGAGAGAGAGAGAGAAACAGGCAGACACGGAGAGAGAGAGAGAGCGAGTCACGCGGAGGGAGAGAGAGAGAGAAACAGAGACGGAGTCACGCGGAGGGAGAGAGAGAAACGAGCGAGTGCGCGGAGGGAGAGAAACAGAGCGAGTCACGCGGGAGGGAGAGAGAGAGAGCGAGCGCGCCGCGGTCACACGGAGGGAAGAGAGAGAAACAAAAGCAAGGCAGGGGTAGGGAGAAAGAGAAACAACAACAAAGCAGAGCGAGGGAGGGAGGGAGAAAGAAACAAAAACAAGGCAGGGCAAGGGAGAGAGAGAAACAACAACAAGGCAGGATGAGGGAGGGAGAGAAACAACAACAAGGCAGGGCGAGGGAGGGAGAGAAACAACAAGAAGGCAGGGTGAGGGAGGGAGAGAAACAACAACAAAGCAGAGCGATGTAGGGAGAGAAACAACAACAAAGCAGAGCGAGGGAGGGAGGGAAACAACAACAAAGCAGAGCGAGGGAGAGAAACAACAACAAAGCAGAGTGAGGGAGGGAGAGAAACAACAACAAAGCAGAGCGAGGGAGGGAGAGAAACAACAACAAAGCAGAACGAGGGAGGGAGGGAGGGAAAAAGAAAAACAACAACAAAGAGGAGGGAGGGAGAGAAACAACAACAAGGCAGAGGGAGGGAGAGAAACAACAACAAGGCAGAGGGAGGGAGAGAAACAACAACAAGGCAGAGGGAGGGAGAGAAACAACAACAAGGCAGGGCAAGGGAGAGAGAGAAACAACAACAAGGCAGGATGAGGGAGAGAGAGAAATAACAACAAGGCAGGATGAGGGAGAGAGAGAAACAACAACAAGGCAGGATGAGGGAGAGAGAGAAACAACAACAAGGCAGGGCGAGGGAGGGAGAGAAACAACAACAAGGCAGGGCGAGGGAGGGAGAGAAACAACAACAAGGCAGGGTGAGGGAGGGAGAGAACCAACAACAAAGCAGAGCGAGGGAGGGAGAGAAACAACAACAAAGCAGAGCGAGGGAGGGAGGGAGAGCAACAACAACAAAGCGGAGGGAGGGAGGGAGAGCAACAACAACAAGGCAGAGGGAGGGAGAGAAACAACAACAAGGCAGAGGGAGGGAGAGAAACAACAACAAGGCAGGGCAAGGGAGAGAGAGAAACAACAACAAGGCAGGGCAAGGGAGAGAGAGAAACAACAACAAGGCAGGGCGAGGGAGGGAGAGAAACAACAACAAGGCAGGGCGAGGGAGGGAGAGAAACAACAACAAGGCAGGGCGAGGGAGGGAGAGAAACAACAACAAGGCAGGGCGAGGGAGGGAGAGAAACAACAACAAGGCAGGGTGAGGGAGGGAGAGAAACAACAACAAAGCAGAGCGATGTAGGGAGAGAAACAACAACAAAGCAGAGCGAGGGAGGGAAACAACAACAAAGCAGAGTGAGGGAGGGAGAGAAACAACAACAAAGCAGAGCGAGGGAGGGAGAGAAACAACAACAAAGCAGAACGAGGGAGGGAGGGAGAAAAACAACAACAAAGAGGAGGGAGGGAGAGAAACAACAACAAGGCAGAGGGAGGGAGAGAAACAACAACAAGGCAGAGGGAGGGAGAGAAACAACAACAAGGCAGAGGGAGGGAGAGAAACAACAACAAGGCAGAGGGAGGGAGAGAAACAACAACAAGGCAGGGCAAGGGAGAGAGAGAAACAACAACAAGGCAGGATGAGGGAGAGAGAGAAATAACAACAAGGCAGGATGAGGGAGAGAGAGAAACAACAACAAGGCAGGGCGAGGGAGGGAGAGAAACAACAACAAGGCAGGGCGAGGGAGGGAGAGAAACAACAACAAGGCAGGGTGAGGGAGGGAGAGAAACAACAACAAAGCAGAGTGAGGGAGGGAGAGAAACAACAACAAAGCAGAGCGAGGGAGGGAGAGAAACAACAACAAAGCAGAGCGAGGGAGGGAGAGAAACAACAACAAAGCAGAGCGAGGGAGGGAGAGAAACAACAACAAAGCAGAACGAGGGAGGGAGGGAGAAAAACAACAACAAAGCGGAGGGAGGGAGGGAGAGAAACAACAACAAGGCAGGGCGAGGGAGGGAGAGAAACAACAACAAGGCAGGGCGAGGGAGGGAGAGAAACAACAACAAGGCAGTGTGAGGGAGGGAGAGAAACAACAACAAAGCAGAGTGAGGGAGGGAGAGAAACAACAACAAAGCAGAGCGAGGGAGGGAGAGAAACAACAACAAAGCAGAGCGAGGGAGGGAGAGAAACAACAACAAAGCAGAGCGAGGGAGGGAGAGAAACAACAACAAAGCAGAACGAGGGAGGGAGGGAGAAAAACAACAACAAAGCGGAGGGAGGGAGGGAGAGCAACAACAACAAGGCAGAGGGAGGGAGAGAAACAACAACAAGGCAGAGGGAGGGAGAGAAACAACAACAAGGCAGAGGGAGGGAGAGAAACAACAACAAGGCAGGGCGAGGGAGGGAGAGAAACAACAACAAGGCAGAGGGAGGGAGAGAAACAACAACAAGGCAGAGGGAGGGAGAGAAACAACAACAAGGCAGAGGGAGGGAGAGAAACAACAACAAGGCAGAGGGAGGGAGAGAAACAACAACAAGGCAGAGGGAGGGAGAGAAACAACAACAAGGCAGAGGGAGGGAGAGAAACAACAACAAGGCAGAGGGAGGGAGAGAAACAACAACAAGGCAGAGGGAGGGAGAGAAACAACAACAAGGCAGAGGGAGGGAGAGAAACAACAACAAGGCAGAGGGAGGGAGAGAAACAACAACAAGGCAGAGGGAGGGAGAGAAACAACAACAAGGCAGAGGGAGGGAGAGAAACAACAACAAGGCAGAGGGAGGGAGAGAAACAACAACAAGGCAGAGGGAGGGAGAGAACAACAAGGCAGAGGGAGGGAGAGAAACAACAAGGCAAGGAGAGGGAGGAAGAGAGAGAAACAACAACAAAGAGTGAGAGAGAGAGACAAACAACAGCAAGGCTGAGGGAGGTAGAGAGAAAGAAACAACAGCAAGGCATAGCGAGGGAGCGAGAGAGAAACAACAGAGAAGCAGAGAGAAAGAGAAAAACACCTGCAAGGCAGTCGAAAATAATTAATCACCCACAAGGCCGTGTAGATTTTGAACTCAATCAAGGCAGGTAAGATGAAGACTGGGCATCTCGAGCCAAGATATGGCAGCAATACTCTATGTTTGATGTAATTCTCGTAAAAATAGCAGTGTGGGAGTCAGATACTTATTAGTGCATTACAATGAACTGACCATTTTCCTGTATCTTTAGCAATAGGATTGCATATACGAGTTAACCCTTGACATCTAGAGTGAAATGCTACGGTGTTTTGGAGGCGAAGAAGGCAGGAATCATTTTAAGAAAGAAAGCGTTCTAACTTCAACAAAAACTGAGTCAACATTACAAAGTCACTTTGAAGATGAGGAAAACAAACTCTTTATAAATTGTATAGCATTCATCTCAGGAAAAAGGAATGAAAAAAAAAAAATTAAATAAAGAGAACATTTTTCAGAAATTTGAAAAGAAAAGTTGAAGAAAACACATTTTAAAAGAATGTAGCTGAAACATTTTGGAAATCAAAATTTCAAAGATGGTAAATTGAATGCCAAAATGGAAAGCGACTGTAAACAATGTTTGATCAGAAGCAAAAATAAAGTTAACGGAAGAGAAAATATTAAAACTAGTGAGTCACTTTGAAAGTAGAAAAACGTTAACAAGCCACACTACACCCAATGCATAAAAGAACTCAATGGTCAAAACAAAAGTGAGGGAATGACTCAAATATTGCCGTCACGTTAGAAAGCCAGTGTTTGGATGCCACAGACATGATTGATGGCGTCACAGCCAAGTGGGGAATAAGGGGTCAAATAATAGCAGTAACGGTTCAGAGAATAAATTACAAAATTAAGCTAATAAATTGATAAATACAGCAATTTTATTGAAAAAAAGAATAAAACAAGTCCCATCAAACCTTAAGAGAAGTGGTTTCAGTCAAAATTTCTGAATTCTTGGAAAATAAGTTGCTACTATCATCAGTAAAATGCAGCCATTATATCAAAACTTCATTATGTAATAACGTTTATTAATTAAGGATGGGCAATTACAAATTTTTCTTTGATTGGAGGAGAGAAAATGCATGGTTTTTACAACCTGGGTACATACATGCATGGTTTTTACAACCTGGGTACATACACTATGAGAGTAATGCGGATAAATTCCCTCACAAATTATTGTTAAAATTTTATGAATAAAGAGTAAGTTTTAAAATTTTCAAGTTGAAATATTTAAATAATTTTAGCATCAACCCTTTTTTGGGGATTGATTTGACTGTTTAATAGCATATTAACTCCTGATGGGTCATTTAATGTCAAAATTTAATTTTCTTGGGAGCTTAGAAATAATAAAAATGTTATTCTGCTTTCACAAGTGAATACATGGTAGATAATACCCAGCTGCTGTCCATATACATGTTTGTGCGAACATAATCACTAAAGGTGGTGATGTGTGTATTTTATGTTGTAGTTTTGTTGAAGTTATGAAATTGTAGGATGTTATATGAAATAATGCCATGAAAATATTCTTTCATGTTGGTTGTTTGGAAGTATTTTAAATGAAATTGGGTGAAATGCTTACTATTTGTTAGTTAGTGTGTATTGTTGGTAATTTTACTAAAAATATGTATTATTGATAAATTTTTATAAAAAAACATTTTTCATACATTTTATATAAAAACGTATTTTTACATATAGTGTTTTGCTTTGTTTTTTTTTTTTTTGTTTTTTTTTTTTGCTGTAGGGGTCATATTTGCCCATAGCTGGAACCCTAATAGGTGCTAGATCTAGAAAGAGCAGCAATTAAGAGGTGGTTTCATGCCTATCAAAACCTCCAATCTCATGATTAGAGGCTTTGCTGAGAGATGTAGTCTTTCATGATACCCAGGACTACCTTTTATTGGGAATGAGAAAAATATCCAGAGAAAAGCGTTTGTCCATGGTCAAGAATTCATGCAAATGTTACAAACTCTTGAAATATTGGTTAGGCCAAAAAGTTTGCTTAATAAGTAAAACATTTACCGAACAAACCTTTTGATCAACCCAATATTTTGTGCATATATATATATTAGTGACATAAATTAATAGTTATGCATATGAAGGTGCATATATGCATCGTATTATTATTCAAGTGTTAATAAAACAGTGCTCAATGTATGAACAGAGCTGTATTCTATATATATATTAATAAATATACATATTCTCCTACATCTATGGCATGACTCGGAGTTTCAT
>JBBBDQ010000635.1:2725000-2872500 GCA_037127315.1 Ascarosepion bandense
AGAGAATAATTGATAGGATTATGGTATCAGCAGTTCCTCTTTTAATTTTTTTTTAAGTACTGTGCATATATAATATATAAATAATATAATATATATAACAAATTGCATATATATATATATATATATATATATATATATAATAATAATAATAATACAATAACCTAGACTCTGTAAGTTTACACTAATCTAAATCTTTGAAAAAATGTGAACAAACAGAACCTAAATCCGTTAAAATCCGGCGTAATATGTCGTCGGATAATGGGGGTGAAAAAAAGAAACCAGCGGAACAAGAACAAACTGTCAAGCATCCGCAGGAAAGAAAAAAAAACCCAAAACGGAACCTAAATACCAGAAAAAGTGCTCGATACGAAATATATATATATAAGTTATGGAAAGTCCCAAAGATTAATGAAATGGTCTTAACAACCAACATATTTAATCTATTTGTTTGAACATTATTTTTAGATGATACTCGTATTTAAGTAGATGTTCTGTTTTTAATCAAACAGCATATTTATATATTTATTTCTGCTGGCCTAATATTTTATGATAAATTTTGTTACGAAAATGTGAGTCATCTTTTAGGATTTGCACCTGTTACCTCTATCAACATAGATCAATTGGTGGCTCCTCCATGAATATATATCTATATATACATTTATATATATATATATCTAGAGAGAGTTTTTAAGGAAAGAGTACTCATTATTGGAGATAAAACAATGACAGATATGGTCTATATACAAAGATCAACACTGCATGCTGATTGTCAGTTACATGCCTCAATGAAACTGACAGTCAGTCTACGGTGTTGATCCCTATACTGTCAGTCTTTTTTTTTTTTTTTATTCAATATTATTGTTCACTCAAGCCTAAAAGTCACTCAAGATGAAAAGTTACTGAATGAGATTGCAAGGACGTAAAGAGGGGAAGATAAGGTGCGTATTATAAGGATATTGAGGATAAGATATATTGAAGAAGTCAAATTGTAGTGGGTGGGGATGTATCCACTTGGGGGTCAGTTCCCCAAAATAATAGTTCTGTGGAAGAAGCTGTCTGGGTGGAACTTTCTTCTTGGCGAAGGAATATGAAAGAAATGAGGCATAATAGATATTTTCTCTGATAGAAAGAAACAAATGACTTAATCATCAGAATTCATGAGACTACAGGAGTGAAGACAAACATATGTTAAGCCTGAACCAGCAAAGCCAGTCAGGAGAGAATATGTACTCACCTCATCTGATTTGAGCGTTACAGCCTCAACAGCCTGAACGGTTTGCAATGTTTCAAGCTACAAAAAACGACAAGACAAAAATGCATTGATCAACTTGAAAAATAAACGGGCTAACAACAAGAATCAAATTCATTTTTTGGCATCAACAGTAAAAAGACTGTCTTTTCTTCAATTTTGGTAAGTTTGTAAACCTTATGATGTTCTGATGCATTTGAAACAATGTTCAAGAATAGATCACTGAATGTTGAAGCAATTCCACATCTCAGAAATTCAAACAGAAAAAACAGCCACATAATTTTAACCCTTATAAGTTTGCTTATCTGAAAACTGAAGATGTGTTTCAGTGTGTGTATCCTTACTGATTTTTAACATACACTTCCACACTTTTCATCTGATTGGTTTTAAAACTTACACACTCCTTGCAAATTTAGTATTCTACAAAACAAAATAAAAGAAATTGCGCATGGCTCTTCAGTTTAATCATTGTTTTAATTTCTTATTTCCAGGTATTTTTTTTTAGTTAAAGATAAGTTCAACACAGTAACTTTTACATGGAGAATAACTCTTTCAAAAAAATACAAGAGTTATCTCCTGTATTTAATATCTGCTGATGTTAGTCATATAAAAAAAATTAAATTCTTACTCTTTCCATCCTGTGCAATACTGGTTGTGGCTAAGTTAGAAAACAAGGTTTCTGATTTTATTTGTCTTCTAAAATGATGCAAGAGAATGCAGACTGTGTAAAGGCAATCAATACAGAAAGTGAATCAGATGTATCAAGTTCAATTCCTGATCAATTCTGTTTTGTTCACTTCACCCTGAAGCCATTAGAAAAGGCAAGAATCCATCTTCCTCCAGCTATGGGTTAAATAGTAAAGCAAACTGAAATCTCTTGTCTAGAAGAAGGTAAACTCTGAAAACCAGCCTGAAGAGAGATGCTCTGTCAGGCATTTTTGTCCAAGTCACATCACAGGTGAAATGTCTGGAGTATATGTGGTGCTTTTATGACTAATGGGTTATGAAAATATTTTAAAAAACTGACTATAACTTTCTTGCGCATAATAAAATATTAACCACCTATCATTCTAGGGTTATTGTCATCCTTTATCATTCTAGGGTTATTGTCATCCTTTATCATTCTAGGGTTATTGTCATCCTTTCCAGATGATAGGAATTTAGAAAATCTTCACAAAGAATCGGATCAACAAGTTACCCAGAGTTAGTTGTGTGTAGTGTCTGAGCACCAAGAGTAACGTTTTCTTCCTAAATTGGTTGTTGAAAGAGGACATTCTACTTACAGTAGGTGGTGCTGACAAAATTTCCATACAAACGATGATGGCCAGGTATTAGTCAATAGTCAGTGTGGGTCTGGGACTGAGAGAGCTATAGCACCAACTTTTTCTCAGTCGGGAGAATGCAGAAAACCAGACAAAACAAACACAAATCCCTTTTTTTTTTTTAATGGGATTTTTTTTAAATAATCGTATTGCCCAAAGCAAGGCATTATACTGCCATTGTTGTGCTGGGGGTTACATAGGAGGAAAGTTAGAGGGAAGGATGAGAATACTGATGAGATGAGAGCATTAAAGAGAGAATGCAAGTTAGTGAGATAGGAGATGACTATTGACTTTACATTTAAATTCTTGGAGATTGTATCTGCCAGGAAAGCATGTAAATGGAAGGGAATTCCACAAGCAGAAAGTGAGAGAAAAGAAACTGCTGGAGTAGAATTTGCATTTACATTTTATTGGTTTCACAGTAAAAGGGTGGGACCTAGCTGCTAATCTTGTGGCTCAAGTAAATTCATATACAGGAGGCACCAGTGAGCTAAGTTCATCAGAGCAGAAGCCGTGAAAGTACTTGTAGAAAAGACACAGGGAAGCCACACTGCACTGGTGAGAGAGTGAGTGTATCCTAGCTGCCAAGTCGGGATCAATCACATTGCAGATTCTCCGTTAGATTATGTCTAGGACCTCTAGGTGGATAGCAGAAGCACCAACCAGATATGGCAGCAGTATTCAAAGCACGGGCAGATGGTAGGTTTGTATATTTAAAAAACGAAGAAACAAGAAGTGAATACTTCACTTTAAATCCAAAATAACCTGACAAATCTATTTTGGGCATCTGCCACCTAACAGACAATTTAATAAGTTACTGTCCAGATGACAATATTATTAATTATCATCCTGGAGATCATTTTGACAGTTACCAACTAGTAGACTCTTACCCTGGAAACAGAACATTTGACCACTTACAACCTGACAAGACACTTAGATAATTACACCCAGAAGATCATTTTCTTAATTAGTCAAAGCCAGGTTCTTTCTCTGATTACTTCCTCATAGAGAATTTTCCCAGTTATCATCCAATTTTTGCTAGAATTAAGAAACTTAGTAAAATTTTCTTAGTTAGGCTAAGATTACAAGTGTGCCAATTGGGGTGTCAAAGTCCATAAGAGTAGCCAATTCGGGCAGCAGGAAACATTTGAACAGGCCGACACTATTAAAGTGTTTACATAAGGTGATTATACAAATTAATTAAGAATTGGTACCCATCTCCCATTATAGTGAGTAAAGAAATGTCAAGTCCCTGCCACTCACTTAAGATAATCAAATAAGTTGACTCCCTCCACCAATATGAGATTAAATGAGAGTTGACTCCCCCCATCCTGATTGAGTGGTTAGTGATTGTTTTTCTATCACCTATCCAATCAATAGTGATTAAAGAAGGGATGACTACCTCCCCAGTTTGTTACTGGAATTAAAAAAAAACAGGCTACTCCAACTGCCCTGTTAAATGTGATTAAAGAAGATTGAACTCCCCATCACCCTGCCCTGTAATTAAAAAGAAGGTGACCTCCCTCTGCCCTAGTAACGCTAATTAAAGTAATGGTTATTGCCCCTGCCCTGGTAATGGTAAATAAAAAGAATACACCCCCTGCCCTGGTAATGGTAAATAAAAAGAATACACCCCCTGCCCTGGTAATGGTAAATAAAAAGAATACACCCCCTGCCCTGGTAATGGTAAATAAAAAGAATACACCCCCTGCCCTGTTAATGGTAAATAAAAAGAATACACCCCCTGCCCTGGTAATGGTAAATAAAAAGAATACACCCCCTGCCCTGGTAATGGTAATTAAAGAGATGGTGACTTCCCCTACCTTGGTAATTATAATTAAAGAGATGGTGACTAACCTTCTCTGGTAATAGTAATTAAAGTTATTTCCCCCTGCTCTAGTAACAGTGATTAAAGAGTAGGTGATTTCTCGCTGCTCTGGTGATGGTAATTAAAGAGAAGGTAACGATAGTAATTAAAGAAGAGTTAATCAAAACGAGCTGATACTCAACATCTTGTAATTGTCATTAAATCAGCATTCATCCTCCTTGCTTTTAGCACCTCAACATGGTGTAATGGTTTGCAAGCTTGGCTCACTAGGACCATTACAATTGAGACGCGAGTTAGAGTCTCACTGGATGCCCCATACTTTTGACCAAGTGTCTCATTTAAGTTGTGTTTAGAAAAATTGCTCCCCTCCTTGCTTAGATCAACGCTTAACACTCACCTTGTTAAGTCACTTCAATAAGTGTGAAGTAAACACTGATATAGTTCAGAGCTTCAAAGAAAATGAATATGAAGCTATTAAGATTGGAAATAAATACAAAAATTTATTTGGGTGAGGGTGATAAATTATAATATAATTTGTTTCTTTCATATTCAGATCAAGCAATCAACTTTTATCAAATAAATTCTATATGAATATTCTAATGATTGTTAACACTGGTATTAATGTGACTGACTGGAGGGACACCAAAAAGCTATACCAAACAGTTCCCCTCTCATTCACAGGACACAATCTTTATACGACAGATTGTTAAGACCCTTTATTTCTTCAGAAAATGTCAAATTAGAATATTAACTCTTTGTTGCATATTGGTTACAATTGTAACCAATATGCAACAAAGGTTAGAGAAAGGTTACAATTGTAACCAATATGCAACAAAAGGTTAAAAAGTTTGGCTTTCAGATATGTATAGTAATTTCCAAGAAAATGAGTGTCATTGATTGTGTCATGGCAACAAACGTCACAAGCAAAATTCTGACATGACTGTATATCACGTTAGAATGACCAACAGGCTCAAACTAATCGAGAGTTGATATTTACCTCATCTCGGACAGGCAACTGGCCCAAAACACAAAGTAAGGCATGTCTCATCTTCCAGCGCTGATTTTTAGCAGCTTCATCCATTGGTTCCAAACGATTCAACCGAATAGCCAGTAAATTGACTAATATGCGTGCATTCCGGCCATCTTTTTCATCAAGGTAGCCTTGCAGAGTATTGTTTCTGGAAAATAAGTTGAAGTGATGATTGTGTTTCAATACAGAATTGAAGATAAATAAATAAAAATATACGTGTTTAAAATTTATCATATTTATGGGAGACGAGTGCTCAATTAGAAAGAAATATAGACAGTACAGACACAGAAATCAACACAGCATGGAGACTGTCAGTTTTATATATTCTGAAGATCACAAGAGTCATGAAACTGATTGCCATCATAGTGTTGATTTCTATATCTACGCTACCACTATATATATATATATATATATATATATATATATATACACATACACACACACATACATATATGCACACACACACATGTGCACATACATACATATATATATGCACACGCATACATACATACATACATATATATATATATACACACACACACACACACACATACATACATACATGCACACATACACTAGTTCTCTTTTATCCAAAGAAAATATGATTGAAAACTCTCATCCCAAATTCAGTAGGTACCTGAAATTGTGGATAATATGGAATCATAGATATTTTTTTTTCCAGCTACACACATACCTATAACAGAGTCCAATTTCTAAATTGGATACACTAAGATAGTAACAATAATAATAATGAAATAGAAGAATTATAACAATAGACTGGAATAAAAGTTATGTGGTAGAAAAAAAAATGTTCTTATCATGGAAGAAGAAAGAGTTTTGTATATGTTTGGTAAATGAGGGATTAGAAGAGATTGCAAAAAGACAGAATTTACTAAGAGTTACAAATGACTGGTAATTGTGGAGAGCCATGATCCCCTATGTGCTAAAGGAATACAGCACCTAGAAGGAGCTTGTGAAAAAAACTGCAGAACAAGATTTAAGAGAAATAACAAACAGACAATATTTATTAAGAGCTAGAAATCTCAGAGTGAAGCCATAAATAAAAAGATTTAACCTATACCACAGGAGCTTGTGATATCATGTAGCAACTCTTCTCCCTTATCTAAGTTTCTTTAAATCTGAAAGTGAAACCATGAAGAAACATTTTACTTACAGCATTATATCTGCTGCCTGAATGCTGACATTGATGCTGCTCAGCGCATGGTCAATTGGCTGAACTTTTACCGGAATATAACACACGGATGTGCGCGCACCTAAGCTATCCATCACAGCAATGTAGACAAACACTGAAATCAAAGAGAGAATGTATGATGACTTGGATTAATTAAAAATTGTGCTTTGTAACTTTAAGCAGATTTTTAATGGCATATCAACTTTTTAGAATCATTTCATACAAAAACTGATTTATTTTAGTTTATATTTAAGGTAAATGCTCAATCTTTTATATTTTCAGATATAATCCAACCGATTTTAGAAATGTTATAATTCTATTTATTTTCATATTTTTGAAAAGTTCTTTTAGGTTATTTCATTTACCCTGAAGAAATCATGTTCTTTGGAGTCAAGATCAATGCATTTAATTAGAAAATGTTTTATCGTATATTGTGTATGACATGTAGAAAACCATAGTGGGTCTTCTTGTTTTAGTAAGAATATTATGTTTGTAAATTTAATAGAAAGAATATACAGTTTATGAAAATTTATTCATTATTGTCAAAGACTGAATCAATTTTGCCTTCAAGATTATACAATTATTAATTAAAAGTAAAAATGCTCAATATATGTCAAAGGTCAACACAAAGATTCATAATTTTTTATAAGTATTGAACATTTTCACTTCTAATTATTATCATTGCTCTCATCTACAGATGGGGAAATTATTGCCATTTTATATTTTAAATTTCACAAATGCATGCTGTTTGTTTTTGATTTTGTAGACAGCACAGTATAGTAGGTTCAGTTGGGCACTCTCTGAGAGGAAAAGGACACCATGACGCAATTCATTCCAGCAGAAATTTAGAAACAGCAAACTATACTTAGAATTTATGCTGGAAGCTCCAAGATAAACATTTCAGAGTTTGGGTGTCTGAGGACAGTGCAGAGGATTCAAAAAGAGTTGGATGACTCTAACGGTGTTTACGAAGATATTTGGAGTGATCATTAGTGACATTATTTCCACACAGCTTAAACATGAAGGCCTGCATCAAGTGCATCGAGAAGGTAGTGCTGCCTTGGGTCAAGAGGGTGGCTGCTGGAAGACCCTATGTTTGGAAACATGACTCTGCACTATACTACACAATCAAGAGAACCCAGTCATGGTTATCAGACAATTTTTGTGACCACATCACCCCTTACACCTAACTCCCTTGATTATTATATGAGGGGTGCACTTGAGTGAGGGTTTGAGTTTTGTTTAACGACATATCAACCTCTGTGGGTTATTTAATGCCAAAAAGGTGGGGTTTTAACGTATTTTTCATGTTTGATTATAGTGAAAAGTTGATTTAGTCAGATTTTGGTTGGTAACCCATCTCGGACATAATTTGAAATTCAAATTCATATGTAGTCCTGGTGAAGTACAGACATCATAGCCATGGAGGAGATTATAGTGTTCACAATTAATGGGCATGTGGGCAGTATGATCTGTGAGATAAGTAGGGATTCTTGATTTATTCTATTGGAAAGCAAGGCTTGTGGCATCAGTTCTTGTATGATCACTTAAGCAACTTTAAGCCTGGTCAGGACCTAGATAAGTAACTGCTTAATACTAGATGCTCTAGGTTTAAATGTGCAGGTCATGTAATGGGTAACAACTTGAAATTAGAAATAAGAGAATCAAGGTTCAATTTCAGTTAAGTTTGTTAAATTCCCATATCTACAAATATATTTGGGGAAGATATGAATCAACCTCTTCTCCCCACATATGGGTTAATTAGTAAATCCTTATCTCCAAAATAATTCTTGCTATTAGTAAATCCTTATCTCCAAAATAATTCTTGCTATTAGTAAATCCTTATCTCCAAAATAATTCTTGCTATTAGTAAATCCTTATCTCCAAAATAACTTCTTGCTCCAAAATTAATTGTAAATTAGTAAATCCTTATCTCCAAAATAATTCTTGCTATTAGTAAATCCTTATCTCCAAAATAATTCTTGCTATTAGTAAATCCTTATCTCCAAAATAATTCTTGCTATTAGTAAATCCTTATCTCCAAAATAATTCTTGCTATTAGTAAATCCTTATCTCCAAAATAATTCTTGCTATTAGTAAATCCTTATCTCCAAAATAATTCTTGCTATTAGTAAATCCTTATCTCCAAAATAATTCATGGGAACAGCATTGAAATATTCTTATATTTAAGTCATGATTTTGCTTTGATTTGATTTTTTTTTTTTGTGGCTAATTTTAAGTTTCATGGTTATTTAAACGAATGTTTGTCTTTTTTCAAAGAAATCTCTCTGACTGAAGGATAATTTTGTTCTTTTTTTTTAAGCCCTCTGCTAAATTCCTTGTTCATCTTTTTTGCCGGTCATTGTCTAGTTAGTTGACTCCACCTATTGGCAGTAGAACACATGTATTTGGGCTGGGAAGAGCATTGAAATATTCTTATATGTAAGTCATGATTTTGCTTTGATCTTATTGTTTTTTTGTTTTTTTTTTAATCTGCAAAAGATTGATGGACAGCCGCAAATGGAAAAAACATTTCACTGTTTACCTTCGTTTCCATTTTCAGTATTTCCAGCTGGCAGCATAAATTTCAGAGTGGTATTCAAGGTGTTCAGCCCTCGATAGATCAAGTTCTTCCTTTGATTCTTCTTCAGGTTGTAGCTGACTTCATAGACTAACGGTTGGTGCTAAATAAAAAGAAAGATTGAAAAAGACTTCAATTGTGAACACAAAACTAATCAGAAGATAAACCCCAAAAAGAATTATTGTGGGAAAAAAAGAAAAAGAAATATTTTATTTTTATAGTAAAATAATAATCTATACAGTCAGTTAAGTGCCATACATGAAACACACTTGGGCGATCATGTCTTGAAAGAGACATGACTGACTGGGCAGAAGATTATCCCGCAATAAGTTGCCATTGCTTTCTGCAGTAGACTGGCTGCCGACCAAGGCTATAGAACCCAATCTGTCCTGTTATTTATCCCATAACTGGAAGGGATAGATGAATTAATACCTTTCCCAAGGGTATTTGTGCGTAAGTGAATGCAATGAATTCAGCAGGAATTCAAACTCGGCTCCCTGATTTCTTGTTCCGAACCGATATCCAATGCACCACAACGCACATCCGCAATCCACAATCTATACAGTACTGAAGTATAAAAATACATTTTTATAGTAAAATTACCAGCAATATATTTTATCATCTATAAACTACATATTAAAAAAACAAAAATAAAAACATGTTGCTCTGGAAGTATAAAATTATATACAACATAGCTGACTAATAAAATTGTGTACAAAATATTTAGATTTCAGCATTAAATAATCTATAGTGGTTAATATGGTGCTAAATAAAAACACCCACCCAACCTCATAAGTAATGGTTTTTTTGTTTTGATTGTGAGAAAATACATGAAAGTAAAGTGAATTAACTTTTTCAAGCCAAATTAATCAGGTGTTTTGCTCTTTGAATATCTTGAGCCGATTCCAGCAAACTACTACAAATTGAAACTAAAAGTTTTTGCACCCACTGGAATGAGATTTGAAGACTAGTTCTAGGAATGGAATGCATGTTACCATAATGTGAATAAAAATAGCAATGAAAGAGTCACGATTAATTAAGAAAAAAAAATGGGGAAACCAGAAATGTAGAAAGAAAACTGAATACTGATTCAATGTCGTCATCATCATATGAGCAATCATCTATGTATCATCAAAAAAAAAAAAAAAAGCCAAAATGATCACTATTCTTTGAAAAAAATATCTACTAAGGACATCTTTATTGCAACACTACCTCCCACCTCTTAGTTTAGGTTAAGAGTGTTCTAGAACAAAGTATTTTATTACTAACTAAAAATTACTGAAAAATTTAATAATTTCAGGCAACTCTTATTTCAACCACCCAGTTTATTTGAAACAGATGAATACCAATGCAGAGATTCAGATTAAAAAAAAATCTAAGTCAGAAGTCAAAATTCAAACGGTCATCAATGTAAGAAAATGTCAAGTGCATAAATGCAAAGGGTAAAAAATTCACATCACAAGACAACTACTTTCTTCATCCATGAAGTACCAAATGACCCAGTGGATCAAAGTAGAGTACTCTAAGCAGGAGTAAGAAAGGTAGTGAGTGATTGAAACTTGTATAGAAGTAAAAACAATTACCATATTTCAAGGCCTGCTAAAAATCAATTTTGCTTTTTCAACAGAGTTTTTTTTTAATTGTCAATAACAAAATTCCTATCACAACAAGCAATGCATAACTACCTTGTCACCTAAGAAGCGCCAAGCAATTCTGTGGTCCAAAGTAGAGTTCTTTTACCAGGGGTTTAAAAAAAGGCTGTGATTGGTAGTGACTGGTAAGAAAGTGCAAACAACCATATTTTGAGGCCAATTAAAGTGATCTCAGTCTTGATTCTGATTTTTCTATTTTGACAGATAACACAAAACACAAATTCTTTTTGGGGTAACACTTGATTTTATCCATTGTCATATTGTGACCAGGTTTAAGCGTACTGGCCTTGTTTAACTATTGATCATGCCAGTTAATGTGCTCTCTCCCAGAACCTGTAAATAAGGGCGACTCAGTCACAGTATAAAACCACAGGTTGGCTCTGTGGGTCTTGAACAAACAATGTGTATAAACACCTGCCATGGTAGACTTCATTGTTTCCAGAGACTGACAAATGCCTACACTCCTAAATAAGCAAAATATTAGTCTTACTCATGCAACACTAATCCTTTACTTGTTTGAGGTGAAATTATTTTATAATATTAATAATTAGTAGTGTAAAAAAAGAAGTCATTAAGTTGGTTTCGTTAAACTTGAAAGGTGATAGTCTTTGCTTAAAGCCTAATTCAACTTTATACTTCTAACAATATCGAAATTTTATTTCCTGTTGAAAAATCAATTTTGCTTTTTCAACAGATAGCACAGAAAACAAAAATTCTTTTTCAAGGTAAGACTTGGTTTTCTTCATCACCACAAAACACAAGTATAATTCTGCTTGCATATTAAACAGCAAATGGTCTTCAATATTTTTAAAGAAATGTCATAGATAAATCTTCTATATGTCATGTCCCTTCAGAAAGTAAGCAATCATGGACCTCTACTACATCCCTCTATTCCTTGCAGCTCTCTTGGAATTTCTTCCAAACCCCGCTCTGCCACCCACTTGCTCCAGCATATCAAGTATATTGTGTTGCTTCCCTGTCTCTCTTTCTTTGTCCTGTGAGTATTAGATTCTCCAAGCCCTCCTTCCTCATTATATATCCCAAAAATTCAGCTGTCTTTTCCTGATGTTAAGCATAAGTTTCCTTTTTGCTTCTATCCTCTCCAAAAACTTACTATTGCTCACATGTTCCGTCCACATTATCCTTCTGCAGAATCACATTTACGTTGCTTCGAGTTTTTCCTTTATCTAGAGATTGTCAAGCGTTTACTGG
This sequence comes from Ascarosepion bandense, assembly GCA_037127315.1. NCBI lineage: Eukaryota > Metazoa > Mollusca > Cephalopoda > Sepiida > Sepiidae > Ascarosepion > Ascarosepion bandense. Next base: position 2,737,067 of record JBBBDQ010000635.1, read on the forward strand.
CATATAGAAGAACAGATATAGAATATTCAAAAGAAATGATTTCTTTTTTATGCCATGTTCCTTCAGGACATCAACAATTATGACTCTCTATAGATTCTTTTTGGACATTACCATGGAATTGTAAGGACTTTCAGAAAGATAATAGAAGTGTCTCAAATTACCTTCTTCAGAGTTTTTGAATTAAGAGTTGTTGTTCTCCTAAACTGGCTGCCAACCAAAGAGTCTAGACCAGACTGCTATTTAACCCATAGCTAGAGAGAAGATCAGAAATTGATTCATATTTTTCAAAGAATGTGTGTGTGAAAGTGAATGCAGCTGACCTGAACAGAACTTGAACTCTCTTTGCAGCTGCTACTTTTCATGCTGATAACTTATTTACTAGGTCTTCTTCAAATCCATCAAGAGATAGATTGTTTTTTTAAGCCTTTTCTTCTTTTGCTTTTTGCAATTATTTATCCAGTCAAACATTTAGGATAAAAGTGAACATAATAAGTTTGGAGAGAACAGAAACTTGTCTTACTAATTCTACTTTCCAGGTCGATAACCATTAAGCTGTCCACACAAAGACAGTGTAACAAACAACTGTGGACCTGGAAAACCACTGCTTCTAATTACCCTTCCTGGTGTAAAACTATTCAAAGGGCGGGGACAAGACTGTTGTGTTCAACCCTCAACATGAAGAGAATCTGCAACATGCTCTCAGGAAGGCCCAACTCGCCTGACAACATCTACCACCCACTCCACTGATTTCTGCTTATGATTTTTCAGGTGTTGTCGTCCTACAGCTTTGGCTGAGATAGAACTCACTACACCCCTCTAGTATTCCCCGTGCATTTGAAACCCTGGCGCAGTTTATAGCGAAATTCATAATCTTGTCAAATAGCTGAACACTTGATGCTTCGCCAGGGCTACCAAGGGTGTTTTTATTGTGACACCAACACTAGATGGGTTGCCTTCAGGTCCCATCCCGTTATTTAACCCATAAGTGGAGGGAAGTGATGGATTAATACCTTTCCCAAGGGTACTAGTGCTTAAGTGAATGCAGGGTTTTCAACTGGAATTTGAACTCGGCTCACCAATTTCTCTTTCAAAGCCAACATCAACTGCACCACCATGTACATCCATCACTGAATGCTTACAGCGCCTGAACTTCCCAAGTGGTCACCCATCTAAGTACTGACCAGGCTCGTGTTGCTTAACTTCGGTGATCGAACGAGAACCGGCTTATTCAACGTGATATGCCATGTAGACTGGGCCAACCTCAGCCACCAGTGGGGAGAAAGGGAATAAAGAGAGGAGGATGATGATCCCAATTCTTGGATTTAAGTGGGCGTTGACTCATAGCATTAAAATTAAGAAAATCAGATACTTACTTCATCTTTCCATTCATAGCAAAAGACACTGAAATTTGTCTGCATTTCAATTCCTGCAGATGGCCGAATGTTGCAACTGCCAAGACTGGGACTCTCGTTGATAAGAAAGTGAGACATTGCAGTCCCATAAAATACGGGAGTGGTTCCATTACCTGACCAGAAAAATCAAAACATTGCAAAAAATGGAAGCACAATCTAGAAAATAAAGAAAACTATGTAACAAGAAACAAAAAAGAAATAGGTGGGGGAATTGTGAAGAGGCAGAGGACTGCAAATTTGTGAGGACGAGGAGGAGCAAGAGGAAAAGGAAGTGGAGAGGGAAAAAAAAAAGTAAAAATACAGAGTAGGAAAGTGAGAGGAACATGAAAAGAAAACCACACAAATGAATATTTAAATCACATTGCCAGAAACATCTTGCTATGAGAGAGGCCCTGTATATTAAACATCTTTCTCCCACTATCAACCTCAACTTATTTAACAGTGGAAATGAGGCGATGAATGAGTTGCATTCAAAACACAAAAATAAAAATCTTAAACAGTCAGACATGAAAAATTAACACCACCTAAAACTTGTTGAAAATGGTTAAAAAAGTGGCTGAAAGTGCTTGGGACAAAATGAACAATTTTTGTACTCCCTTACTTCCACCAAACAGAAAAATGTAAATGCTGGAAAAACTAAATGAAGAATTAAATTTTCGTTGACTGTTATATTTAATGAAACATGTTTAAAAGAAAGGAAGCTATCCTTATATATATATATATATATATATATATATATGTAAAAATATACTCAGTTATAATCTGAGATTAAGGACAGAATGGTTAAATAAAATAAAGACAAGAGGAAAACTGTATTTTAAATCGCCTACGCGTTTTGTCCTATGATGGACTTTATCAAGATAAAAAGACAAAATGAGCTTTATTCTAAATTATGTATCTATAAACAAATGATTTAAAATAGTTTTCCTCTTGTCTTTATTTTACTTAACCATATATATATATATATATATGAGTTGAATATATGGTTTAGAATCTAACAAGATGAATAAGTAAAGAATCTCTAAAGAAGTTTGTTAAAGTGAAACATGTTAGATTAAAGGTACTTTTTTCCTACTTGCCCTTTACTTATTCTATTTATATATATATATATATATATATATATATATATATAAGACTTGTAATTGTAGAATTAAAGATAAATGTCCAGTTGGAGGTATATGTATATCTAGAAAAGTTAAATACCAAGCAGCTGTTTTCCCCTATAGAATATGATAAAGAAAGAAAAGTATACTTTGGAATTTCCAGCAGACCATGGAAACAGATTTTATAATCATAAGTACTCTTTCTCAAGACCCCAACTTAAATTCCAAACAGCTCTATCTAAATATTCCTGGGAATTAAAAAACAGAGGTTTCTCCCCACAGACTGAATGGAAGATTCTAGGCAAATCACAAACCTCCATTAGCTTTTAGAAATAGATGTAACTTATGCCTTAGATGAAAAAATAAAAACTGAATTTAAAGAAATTAGCCAGCTTTTAGACTAAAGGAATGACATTTTAGTTTTAAATGCCAATATAAAACCAAATTGAAATAATTACCTGTTTAGTAGAATCTAGTTTTTTTCCCCACTCTACAAAAAGTTTTTTGGGTAAATTCAGCTTCATCTTTTGTGAATTTTTTTTATTTTTGTGATTTTTTAAAAATATTTGTGGTTGAACTTATATTCAGCTATACTTGCTTTTTTTCATTTATTTTGTTTTATGTATATATTTGATTTTTTGTTTTTAAAGGCTGTTTTTGTTTGAGTGTATATTGCGTGTATATATGGTTTTCTTAGGTATTCGTTTGTGTGTGGTAATATCTATTTACTTGTGCTGATATTTTTTGTACATATGGATTGTCTTTCATTTATGACTTATGTATATGAGCGTGTGTTGGTGTATGTTTTTTAATTTTTGTGACATTTCCAGTACGTTCGCTACATTAATGCTAAGCTGTATATTTCTCAACCCTTTACCTAACCTGACGTTAATAAAAGTGAATTCATTTCAGAGCAAAAACTTTTTTATTTAATATTCTAAATTATACTATTTGATATTTCATGATCTGAAGAGATGGTTGCCTCTGCCTATCAAAATAAATCAGGATTTATAGTTGCTTAAATATGTGTTGAGTATTATTTTTTGTATATCATATTGCTCTGGATAATATCCATTGAGCTCTCTATTTTATCTATTTAATATTTTATATTAATTAAATAAATTTTGGGGCTTATCCTCTCCATCTTACGGATTTTACATAATTTCCTATATGAAATTATATAGTTATGAATTAATTGTATATTGTGACACAGAAATTTCTAGGTTTCGAGATAGATTCTCTTCATCAGGCAATGTTTTATGTTGGTTGTACAGATGATTTACATTTAAATACAAAAACCTTTGGTTTGCTGTGTATGTATGTGGGAAGATATAAAATTTACACGTGTGTTTCATTTAACTAATCAGAGGAAAGATTCATTTTGGAATTTGGACCAAAGAATACATACTAACTTTTTTTTTCCTCCATTTTTTTCCTTCTCTTATTTCACTCCTTTCTTCTTTTTACTCCTTAATGGTCAAGATGTCAACCTGCTTTTAACCTAATCTTATCATTTTTCTTTTTTCCTCTTTTATATTTTCTTGCTTAGTTTTATTGTCTTTGATGTGATGTGCCCATTTAGTACCAAGTACCATATAATTTCCTATATATATATATGAGAGAAGGTAAGAGAAAGAGAGTGATGAAGGAAAACCAGAGGAGAAGGTTTGCTTACTGATTAAAATTAAAACAAACAAACAAATTAGATAAAATTCATAGACAAAAAAAATCAAGGAAATTACCTTTTTTTGTGACATTCACAGTGATGATGTAATCTCGTCCCTGTAAGAGAACACCTGGTTTCACAACAAAGGATGGCCCATTCATTGCACTTAGAGTATCATTAGGATCTAGGGTTATTTTACGCCGACTCTTGCTAACGATGTGTTTTTCAAACGTCTTTGCAGTTGCAGCAAATACTGGGTCAGGTTTTTTTTTACCTGTGAAAAAATAATGATGCTTCAATTGAAAGATACAGCAGGGTCCTTGACAGGGCCTCAAAACAGTCATATTCATTACTGGGTTGGGGGGGGGGAGGCACAAATCTAATGCAAAGTACTGTTAAAACCATCTTGAAATTTGACACTCATCATTGAAGATAGATGCAGCATGATCATTACAGGAAATTGAATTGGGAAACTAAGTTACAATCCTGACAGAGACTGTGTTTTGTATTCTGTTATGGTGAAACACACCTATTCCTCAGATAATGAACTCTCCCTCCTATATTAATATGAGTTAACAGGAAGTTAACTCGAGAAGTTCTTGGGAAGTTCATAGGAGTTCTTAGAAGTTCTAGAGAGTTCAGTAGAACTACTAGGCAGTTGATATTAGTTGGCAGTTAGCCGAATACTAAGGAGTCAGCTCTCAGTGGAAGATTACCAAGTTCCTAACTTTTAGGGTGCTTTAAGTTGATTAGCAACCAACATAGCACAATTATAAATTTCAGTGTGAAAACTACTCCACAACATATTCATACCCTTGGGAAAGGCCTGAAATAACCTTTTCCCCTAATAGATATAGGTGACACAATAGGGCAAACTGGGCCTTCTAGCACTGATAGGGCAACCAATCTTGGATAACTACCACCAACCAGGTGAGATGTGAACTCCATCTGGTTATTTTGCTAAAGATACACCTATTCTGCTACACATACTTTGTAAATGGTAATGGAAGCCATTTCTTTATAAGGAAACATTCAGCATTCATTGAATGAGTTGCTTGCAAAACTTCTGATTTAAATTTATAAAATCTTTATATTAGAACAATTTTTCTAGAAAATAGATTTCTCAACCCCAATAACTGTAATACCTCTTTCCAGTATTGATGGGGGCTTCTTTCTTAACCTTTTACTTGAGGTAGTGCAAAATATCAACATCTTGATTATGTCATTATATTCAGTTCTGCTGTTGAAAATCTACAAGTGATGTGATTTCTGTTATTTAGTGCTGTTTGTGATTCTGTTGCACCAGATAACAAGATTCAAATAAGAGGGTTAGAAATATGAGTGTGTCCAAAGCAGTTCGTCAAGAGTGTGTCCATAGCAGTTCTACCCCATCATTTAAGATTCTTCTCCCTTTCAGGCGTTTGCCTTCCTCAACTTAATATTTTACCTCTCCCCAATCAAGAGCAAAAATATTAGGCTTTGCAAAATTCTGAGTATATTTGAACTCAACTAAAAAAATAACAATTTACCAATATAGTTGTGTCACGGAGTGCATAGCATGATCATAAAACTACATTTTATACAAATATTCATAATAACAGCATTAAGTTAAGCCTCTAAGTTCTAGCCTTAGGACTGTTCCAAAAGACAACAGCCTAGAGGATTAAATCACTAGTTTTTGAATTTGGTAGAACAGTAATTCGGAGTTCAATCCCTCAGCTGGTTTGTGCAGACTCAGTCTCAGTGGAAACAGGATAATCAGTAATAAAAAAAACATTTTATTCACCTACAAAAGAGAAACTATTGAGATATTTTAAAAAATTAATAGAACCTATCAAATCAGACTGATTAAAATTATGACAAAAGATCCAAATGAGGTTTGTGTCAACATTTTAGAACATAAAGTTCTACTGTTTAAGATTTAATAAAAGTTGGATTGAGTCGTGTGACTTATAATTTTGACAAAAATCATTTTCTTTTATTAGAGTTAACATTTAAATAATTGTAAGTGTACTAATAAAGCTTCCTATAATAATAAATTATAATTTAATTATAAGTGGACTGATGGAAGGCTCATCCCTTGTTTCCTGTTTAGGATGTGGTTTCTGGCTTTCTCTTTTCCATTCTTTCCCTCTTTTTTTCCCCCCCCAATTGGAGTAGATAGACTAAACTATCGCCTGGTTCACACTCCACCCACGTCTATTGAACGGGTGAAGAGGCTCATCCCTTGTTTCCTGCTTTCTCTTTTCCAATCTTTTCACTCTTACGTAGCCCCCTGCACATCAGTGGCGTCACCGCCTTGTTCGGGGTGATATGCTTAAAAAAAAAAAAAAAGAGGAAAACTTACCTTTCTTAACTGGAACTCTTTTTGCGAAATCTGGACAAAAAATAATAATAATATAAATGAACTAGCAATAAGGAGATGGCATATAATATTTGTTTGGAATGATACAGAAATACAAGCAAAAAAATAACATTTGGAGTACCCCTGTCTAACTTTTCACTTAGAACAGAGTCTTCTATGGTTTCTGCTATCATCTCTTACCTAAACCCCTACAAAGCATGTAGTCCTGATGGCATCCCTTAAATAGTCATTAAGTATGCTTCTGAACTGGCTCCTATTCTCTCTAAACTATATAATAAATGCCTTGCTACCTCCTGCTGTCCTAGCTGCTGGAAGTAATTATCTGTTGTTCCAGTTTTTAAGTACTCTGGTGAGCCATCTGAAGCCTTCCAACAATTAGCCTATTATGATTCTACCTTTTTTTGGAAAACTCCTAGAGACCCTAATCAATGCTAAATTGGTTCATCATCTCTTATCACAGGCCCTTTTCTCAAACAAGCATTTCTCCAGGTCAACTTCTGATGTACTGACAATAATTGCGGAAAAAATCTATCATGCTCTAGATAAAAACAGTGAAGCTCAGGCTATAGCATTTGACATCTCAAAAGCCTTCGACAGGGTTTGGCATGTAGGTCTTCTCCACAAGCTGAAATGTTATATTGTCTGTGGAAACATTTTTGAATTGATCCAGTCTTTCCTATCAAATCATAAAATGAAAGTTATCCTAAATGGCCACTTATCTAGATCCTTTTGTACTAACACTGAAGTCCCCCAGGGCTCCATTCTTAGTCCTATGCTGGTGTTAATTTTCATTAACGATATTCCTGATGAAATTAGTGCTCAACTTGTTATCTACACTGATGACCAGCACTTACTCTTGCCTCAATAGTAAAGCTGATCAGTCTGACAAGGTCAAAATGGCAGCTGATGTTCAAAACAACCACAAGACTGTTGTTAACTGGGGCAAAAGATGGCTCATCACTTTTAATGCCTCCAAAACAAAACGACTCTCCAGTAATCATCTGAGAAATGCTTCTCTGCTTTCCATCAGCATGGCTGATGCTATCCTCCAGGGAAATAACTCTTTGCACCTTCTTTGGAAGACATTTTCAGCTGACATGAAGCAGAAAAACTACATTGAATCTATTGCTAGATCAGCTGCTAAGAAAGTCAGTTAACTGTGTGATGCTAGATAATTTTACTCTTCATAGTCTATTTTACATATTTATAAGTCTATCATTCGTCCATGCTGAGAATATTGCTGCCACATATGGTCTGATGCCCCTACTATTTACCTTGACCTCCTTGATAAGATCCAAAGAAGAATCAGCAATATTATTGGTCTTGTTCTGGTAGCTCAGCTTCAGTCACTTACCCACTGCTGTAAGGGTGCCTCTCTTTGCCTTTTTCACAATTATTTTCGTGGCAATTGTTCGATTGAGCTCTTCACTTTGGTACCTAGATTTTATGAATTTAAATGCAATACCATGTGCATTGTGGTACTGTGGATATTGGCTCGAAACAACAAATCAAGGTGCTGAGTTCGAATTCCAGTTGAATTCCTTGTATTCACTTACGGGTTAATACCTCAGGAAAGGTATTAATCTGTCTTTTCCCTCCAGTTATTGGTTAAATAATAGAACAGATTGGGTTCTATAGCCTTGGCTACTGCAGAAAGCAATAGCAACCTACTGCGGGATAAGTTTTTGCCCAGTCAGTCATGTCTCTTTCAAGACATGATCGCCCATGATTGTGTATCGCGTATGGCACTTAACTGATTGACTAGACAGGTGCTGAGATCTCATCAATTTACAGTTGAACTGGCTAGATGTAGCCATAAGTTCTATGCTAACAGTTTCTTTTCTCATCTGTGGAACTCCCTTGTAGCTCTATGCTTTCCAGCCAACTTTAATCTGCAAAAATCTGAATGCAATGTTAACTACTATCTGCTTTTCTCCTGCTCACTATTAATGTTTCTGATTCTAATTTTTCCACACCCTGTAACCCCTTGATTTTAGTGGCTTAACTGCCTTGCTTGGGAATGATGGCAATGAAAAAGAAAGAAAAAAGTGAACACAGGTCCAGTTTATGTCCTAAAGTAAAAAAACGCTAGACAAATGTCCAGTTTATAAATACAGTAAAAAATGGTAGGCATAGGTCCAGTTTATAAATACAGTAAAAAATGCTAGACAAATGTCCAGTTTATAAATACAGTAAAAAATGGTAGGCATAGGTCCAGTTTATAAATACAGTAAAAAAATGCTAGACAAATGTCCAGTTTATAAATACAGTAAAAAATGGTAGGCATAGGTCCAGTTTATACACGAGAGTCAAAAAATTGGCATGGGTTATGTATATACCAAAGTCTACTGGGATGTAGTCAGTATCTTTGAATTCCTTCCATCGACAAATTTTATTACCATAGTTTGTCTGTCTGTCTTTTGTTTTAACATAGCAGACAGCAATCCTATTTTCTGATGCATGCTGTTAAGTCATAAAATGTAAAATAAATGAAGTTTCTAAATTAAAAAAAAAATCCAAGAAGAAACACAATAAAAAATAATGTATGCTTCAGCTGAGAAATTAAGACAACTCTTGTATCATCTATTATAGTGTTTGATTGATTAATTGGTCTGTTTAATGGCATATCAACTTAATATGGGTCATTTAATGCAGAAATGTAATTTTCTTGGAAACTTTGAAGCAATAAAATATGAAAAATGTTGTTCTGCTTTCACAATTGAATACATGGTAGATGGTACTTAGCTTTTATGCATATGTTTGTGTGGACATGATTACTAGAGGCAGTAATATGTATATACTGCAGTTTTGTTGAAGTTATGTTTTGGAAAACAATTTCTTTAAGAAATTATAGGATATTATATGGATTAATGTTATAGAAAAAAATTTTTTATGTTGGGTTGTTTAAATGGATTTGGGTGAAGTCACAGCAATTTATGTGCATATTGCTTGTAATTTTACTATAAATATGTATTGTTGGTAATATTTATATAAACAATTATTGCAAGTATTTTTTAGTATAAAAATGTATTTTTATACTTTCATAGTGTTTTGTTTGGGGCTATAACCGGTTCTACTGCCTAGGGATGGATGTGCATTGTGATGCAGTTGATATCGGCTTAGAACGAGAAATCGGGGAGCTGAGTTGGAATTTCGGTTGAATGTCTCGCAGTCGCTTACATGCTAATACCCTTGGGAAAGATATTAATCCATCCCTTCTTCCAGTTATGGGTTAAATAACAGGGCAGATTGAGTTCTATAGTCTTGGCTGACAACCAGTCTACATAGGGCAGGACTTGGGATCCTTCCCTTAAATAAATCCCAATGAATCTTTCTTTATGAGGGAAAAAGCTGGCTCAACCCGATAGGGTGAATGCCAAAACAGGTACAGATAGGGATCTACTGCCTAGGGCCATGGTGGACCTGCGAACCTCAGGAATTAAGAGGTGGTTCCACTACTCATCTAAGCTTCAAATCTCTCAATCAATAGCTTTCCTATCGAATGTAGTTTATCGTCATACCCAGTACTAATGTTTTATCTAATTCTAAACTTATTTTATAAATGGAACTTTGTCTGTCCGTGTGTGTGTATGTGTGTCTGTTACCTATAGACTTCGAAACAGTTGGACTGATTTTCTTGAAAATGTACACAGTTGTACTATAAGCATCTGTGAGTGTTCTTAGCTAGGTTATGTGTTGAGGTACTCCTGATAAATATTGAAAATCGATAAACAAAAAAATTTGGTTATAGAAGGAGTGGTCCGATTTTAATCAAATTTGATACACTCATAGACAAAGACATAAGAAATGATATTCAGAAGTTTCAAGGTTGCAGTTCTTACAATAGTGCAGAAAATTGATAATATATATATATATATATATATATATATATAAAAAAAAGATGACTATATATTGCGGATGACTGTGTATATATATATATATATATATATATATATATATATATATATATTAATATATAAAAAAGGCAAGATGTTTTTGTGTGTGCCTGTTTATCAGTCTGTATGTCCTTTATGCAAATCCACAATTTTTATTTGATTCTCACCAAACTTCAAAATTTGACTTACATCCATTCATTTTTCTTTCAGTCTATGGTTTCGCTTTAACTGGAAACAACTATTGTTTTTTAGTCTTTTGTGCTAACATCCAAAGAGTCTGAGCTCCAGCACCATAGATTAGTTTTAAAGCTTTCATTACACCCGAGCAATGCCAGGCTATACTGCTAGTTGAACATAAAAGACAAAGAATGTCTGTTAAGCCTTTTGGTGTCTAGTGGGAACATATAAAAAAGAAACTTGCTTAAATTGTGTTTAATATTTCTTGTTTTTGCCAATTGTTAGTCATCAACAAGCAAAGAAAGTGAAAGTCAAGAGATGGCTGGTAGAACTTTGTTAATAAAGTCTAGAGTTTGAAAGGAAATGGGTTCACATGAGACGGTGGTGAAAGTGAATTTAAAAGGGTTTTTAACAGTACTGAAAGGCATTTTAGTACATGCTCCAAGATTGATACTAATTTTAATTAGGAGTAAATATGCAGTATAAATACAGTAATGAAAAATTAAGATTTATGATAAACGTGACATGATGGCAGACCTGAGATTTAATCCAGGTGTTAATCCAATGTAAAGCGGTATTTCCCACTCCCAAGCATTTATAGAAATGTTCTGATGATGATTGTTCAATATCATCATTATCATGTCAAATTGTAGTAAAACTCAAAACTTTTGTTGTATCGTCGAGGTGGTAAACAATACACAGATGATAAAATAATATCTTATTCGGTAGATACAATATAACAATCCATAGTAAATCGCAACAATATGGGTGGTTGAATTAGCAAGTAACACGCAGGTTAACAGTAACCCTCAGCTTACACTAACTTTCTCCTTCAACCGACTCACTGGTTCTATAAATAAGTGAACCTGGTCACATGATCGAGCCACATCACAACAGCTTTTAGAACATTTGCATATAGCATAGTTGTTTGTCTATATTTCTGAGATGAGGGAGTATTTACATTATTCGGTTCAAAATTTCTAGCACCTGAAGAAAGCCAGAGCATACAATGGCCGAAATGTTGTACAAATGGCAACAAAGATGAGGACAATAGTCCGAATAATGTAAATAGAGCGTAGTAGTTATTAGAGCAATAAATGGAATAAGTGTGTTCAGCTCTACTTCTGTCTGAGCTTGTTGCAGGCACTTTCAGAAACATACTCTTGTGAAAGGTATGAATCAATTTCCCCTTCTCCAACTATGGGTTAAATAGTAGGTAGACGAGGATTTCTAGCTATGGTTGACAAACAGTCTCAAAGAAGGACAACACTGAATTCAAAACTGGCAAACTTCAGCCCATAAAAAAATTGACTTTCTACAGAAACCACAGCAACAACACTGATATATGGCTGTAGCCCTCTACTCTACAGAAGAGTCTAATGGGTGTAAAGATAAGGAAAAGCTTTTAGAAGGTGTAAAAAGCAGTGAGTTGAGGACAAGTAATATCAGATACTATGCCAACATCATTACCACATCTCTGTTAATGCCAAATCAGCTCTCAGTGTTTCATATTCTACCGTATTTGTATATTCGCGAAATAAACTTAATCTGTCTCAGACATTATCTAAAGAGCCAAAGAAATATTCGTAAATAACCTGGTTGCTCCTAACTGATGCCAAAAGAAATGACCAAGCCATAATCAACAGCCAGACACAATAAACTGACCTTAACACTAATCAGCAACAGTCAGTGCCAAACAGAAAAACAAGCAACAAATTGGTTATTGACCATTGACTCATTAAATGGCTGATTAGCAACTGCGTTAGTCAAGACTTGAACCACTGCCCAGTGTGAAAAAAAAAACCGGGTCAAAAGAAATCAGTGATAATACTTTGTATGCTACCATTCCATATTGTTTTAAGAAAACAAAGCTGATAAATCTTTAGCAACAGTAAATTATACTTGAGATTCTACCACTTCTTGACATCTCTTCTGCAAAGAACAGATGTAATCACAAGGTTAGGCATATGACCTTAGGAATTTTAAGCTCAAGTAATTTGATCTGCTTGCTGAAATTTTAGAATTATTCTTGAATAAAATCACAAAGATGTTAAAAGATTTTAAAATAAAACAAAAGTCAATATTTGTTTTTTTAAGATTCCACTTGAAGAGTCTACTCTTTTTATATTAGTGTGTGTGTGTATAAGTGTATGAAATCCCTGAAAAAATAACTTGCATCTACTTGCCTGGTATTCGTCGAACATGGCTGCCTTTCATTTCATGAACATCTGTCAAAAGAGAAACCAAAAATTGCAATCATTTAAAAAAAATAAATCAATATAGGTTCTTTTTATAAATTTGTTGGAAACTTCTGCAATTTTTATAAGCCGAGTTGACTGCCGAATTTTCCAAATTCATTGTGAAGTACATCATAATTCCATTCATCATCCAGTCGGAGTTTGTAATGCATTTCTTTAGTGAAATCATTTCTAAATACAGTTTTCATTACTTACTGTGCAAATGTAATTGAATTCCTTGCTTTCACTTACATGCAAATACCCTTTGAAAAGATATTAATCTGTCTCTTCCCTCCAATTATAGGTTAAATAACAGGACAGATTGGATTCTATAGCTTTGGTTCACAACCAGTCTACCACATAAAGCAATGGTAACCTACTGCAGGATAATCTTCTGTCCAGTCAGTTATGTCTCCTTTGAGACATGAACAACCAAAGTGTGTATCACGTATGGCACTTAACTGACTGAATAGTTGAAAGCATAATTAAAGCTTCTAATAGTCATAAAGTGGGGGATCGGTTTTCTATTGGCATGAAGTAGTAAACAGATCCCCCATTAATTCGTACTTAATAATATAATCCACCTCTTCTTCCAACAGCTATGGGTTGAATAGCAGGACAGATTGGGCTCTATAGCTTTGGCTGGCAACCAGTCTACCGCATAAAGTAATGGCAACCTACTGCGGAATAATCTTCTGACCAGTCAGTTATGTTTCATTTGAGACATGATTGCACAAGTGTGTATCATGTATGGCACTTAACTGACTGAAATGTAATTATTCAAATGAATGGCAATTATACTGGCTTTAATACATTCTATCTGTGATGTTACAGTTAATATTAAAATAATTTACAGTAATTTTTTTTATATTAAAACCATAAGTAAGACATTCACATTAATCTGTGAAGTTTTGCTCCGACTCAATAATTTATAAAGATATTTCTTGTGCCTGCTGCATCTATTCAAGAGTTAATGAAAATTTCTATAAATTTCTTTGGTAAATTTTCCAGATGACGCCACAGTTTTTCAACAGTTGATTTTATTAATTTATCCTAAATCTGGAATATAATGACTATTTTTAATGGAATTGTTTTTATAAACATTAATAAAATGAAGTCATTAATAAAATGAAGTCATAAGTAAAAAATTTTTTAAAACTACCACTTTTTCCTTATCACTTTTTGGTAACTTTCGCATAAAATGGTAATTTTATCAATAAAAGTTTCCTTATAAGGAAACATTCTGCATTCATTGACGAAACAGCCAGAGCTACTCGAGTGAGGCTCTTCTTCACTCCCTGGGATCAATGTGTAGTATCTGGCCTCAGGTGGATAAACTACATTTTATTTTTCAATTGTGAGTCTGCCAGAAGACAAAGTGTGACAGAAAATATTATTCAGGTGTCTGGTCTCGAGAAATAGATGCTCATTACAGTATCTCCTTCAATGCACCAAAGAGAGGGGAGTTGTAATAATATTAATGTCAGTGCAATCAAAGGTTGCAGAGACTGGGCTATTTTGGGACCTAGCCCAGGTGCATGGACTCCTCACATTAAACTGACCTCTGTTAACGTAGGGTTATTAAGTTCACCCTACGCTTAATTCTAAGTGAAGTATCTGCCTTCGGGCAGACAAACTACATTCTATTTCTCAATTTAGTAATAAACTGATAATATAGATAACTAATAATCAGATGCTACTGGACATAAAATGGGGGATCGGTTTCCTACTGATTTTAAGTAATAAACTGATTCCCCATTAGAATTACAACATTTTGACATTATGGATAACTAATAATAAGATTCTAGTAGACATAAAATGGGGGATCGGTTTCCTACTGATTTTAAGTAATAAACTTATCCCCTACAGAATTACATTTTAATAGATTAACTAGAAAAATCCTATTACAAGAATGTTATTTTTGTCATCTGTTATTATTTGATAAAAAGGTCGCTTTTTGATCATGCCACAGAGATAACCCAAGCAGCAGCAGCATATAAAATCCGACCATGGGCTAGTTTCAAACAATGCAACATAAACAAGCCTATTGTCTGAGAAATGCCAAAAAGGGACCCAGCACCATATCTACATTATCTGACAGCTTATAGGTTAATTTGATCTCCAAAACTACACAGGTAATTTGTAGGCAATATTCTTTTCAAATTGACTTACCTTCTTGCAGTATATGAATACTGCTCATATCTCTATTAAAATCAGCAATGTCCTCACTGTGAGGCTGATAACTGCCACGCCCTCTATGTGGACCTGAAAATAAACACATGCATTAATTTTTTTCTTTAAATAACTTTACAAATATCTATAAAGTAACAGGAAAAGTACTTTAGTGTACAAAGTGCATTTTTATGGTTTATATAGCCTTGTCCAGTTTCTGCTTCATTTTATTAAATAAATATCCCAACAGTACAAGTCACATCAAAATGGAGCTTTAGAATAATGCAAATTGTCCATTTGTCGAATATAGTACTAATCCTGACCTAGTGGAAACATGACTATTAAAAACTGAACAATGCTAACAAAAACAAGATATGATATAGATATGATATCCCTAGACAAGAACAGTGGAATAAAAACAATCAGTTTCCACGGATTAAATAAAGTGTTCAGTTCAAAATTAACCTGGATCGACAAACACCTGAAGAGGCTTGAAGATAACAAGACCTGAAACATTCTGATAATAATAAAATTGAGGATATTAGTTTGAATGTGGATAAACAAAACTGAAATGTTTCAGTAGCACGAGATATTTTATTGGATGAGTGAACACCGCAATGTACAAATGTGCGTCGTGGTGCAATGGATAATGACTTGGAACGAGAAATTGGGGAGCTGAATTCCTTGCATTCACTTACGCACAAATACCCTTGGGAAATGTATTAATTCATCTCTTCCCTCCATTTATGAGTTAAATAATAGGACAGATTGGGTTCTATAGCCTTTGCTTGGCAACCAGTCTACCGCAGAAAGTAATGGCAACCTACTGCGGGATAATCTTCTGCCCAGTCAGATCTATCACGTATGGCACTTAACTGACTGATTGAACACCGCAAGCAAACTAATGTCAAACATTGCCAACAAACTTCTGTCCAAGATTGTTGGAAATTTGAATAGCTTGTGCAGGTGGCAGAAAACAAGAGGTGAGAATTTCCACCTGTATTCCCATTCTTCTCTTGCTACTTAATCTTTTTACTTTTATGTAGCCCCCTGCACATCAGTGGCATTACCGCCTTGCTCTGGGTGATACAATAAAAAAAATAAAAAAAGTAAATAATGAATATTTTATTATACCTGGTTCACATACTCTCTCTTACAATAAAAACCGTTGTGTGCACACACACATATATATATATATATATATATATATATATATATATATATATATTCTCCTACTGCCATGCTCATGGAGAGAGAGACAATAGCGAGGTAGCATTGGCTCAGTTCATTTTGTTCACTAGTTATGAAAGCTCTTGTTGCATATTAGCTCTTTAACAGCACCTTACTTTATTTTGTGCAATAATTATGTAATCAAGATGCAAATATATATATATATATATATATATATATATATATATATATATATATATATAATTGAAAGATGTCAGAAATGAGCTGTAATGTTGACAGATGTTATTATCATTAATTTCTAAATGGACCCAAGTACTTTCAATCTCCTTCCGAGATCAACTTCAGGGGTGTGAGTTATCGTAACAAAAAATAAATTTAGAAATGAATGATAACAGCTGTCAACGTTACAGCTCACACACACACACACACACACACACACACATACCAACCTTCCCTGAAGATACGTTAGGTGAAACCTTGGTAGGTTCGTTGGCTTTTTAGGTTAGCTATTTACTTTGTTTGCTCTATTTGCGTATTGAGTGCTTTTTTGTTTTAGGTTACTCGTCTTGGTTTTTTTCTTTGGGCTACGTACTTTGACTGATGTTCAAATGCTCAGCTCGTTCCTTTTTTATTATCATTTTTTCCTTCCACGTATGTACTTGGAAAGATTTTTCGAAACGAGTATAGCGATAAGTTTATATATATATATATATATATATATATATATATATATATATCCTCTATTATAATAAACTTTGTGTGTGTGTGCATACACAATATATTTTTCTACTGTCTTGCTCAGGGTTTTGGATTAATGTGTCTTATGTCTTAATGTAAGCTTCTCAATAGTAGCTACATCAATATATATATGTTGCCATCATTTTAGACAAAAAATCAATATAAATATTTTTTCATCATATTTTATAACATGGGTCCACTCATATATTTGTAATTGTATAAATACAAATTTATTCTTGTAAATAAGCAACCTAATAAATAGTGTTAATATCTTTGTTGTCTATTCCTAAGAATAAAGAAAATGTATAAATTCACTTTTTAAACTGTTTTTTTTATTAAATGATTTATTCCAAGCAAAGCGGGACTTCCACCAGTGTGGAGGGGGTTACAGTGAGAGTAAAGACTGGGTACAGTGGGTACTGAAGAAATTATAAAAGATGAACATGAATTAAGAAGAAAAAGTTAGCACTCGACGTTGCATTTAAATTTTTGGAGATTGCAGCTGTCAGGGAAGCAAGGAAATGGGAGGGAATTTGACAGGCAGGAAGTGCGAAAAAAGAAACTGTTTGAGTAGAAGTCATGGTTATATTTAACTATTTTAATGTAAAAAGAGTTTTATTAAAATTCTAATAGTCACTTTTAAAACAAACATTGCCAAAAAAATCAGTAGCAATGGATAGTGGCTCAGACTGTGGAAAGCCAAGTTTGAAATCATTACATCCACTTATGTGCTAATCTTTTCCCCCCATGAATGGGTAAATAACAGGACAGACTCGTTTCTTTAGCCTCGGTTTGCAACCAGTCTACTGCAGTAAGAATTGATAACCTACTGTGTGTTGTGGTGCAGTGGATATCAGCTCGAATTGAGAAATTGGGGAGTCGAGTTTGAATTCCAGTCAAATTCCTTGCATTCATTTATGCGCAAATACGCTTGGGAAAGGTATTAATCCATCTCTTTCCTCCAGTTATGGGTTAAATAATAGGACAGATTGGATTTTATTGCCTTGGTTGACGACCAATCTACTGCAGAAAGTAATGGCAACCTACTGCGAGATAATCTTCTGCCCAGTCAGTCATGTCTCTTTCGAGACATGATTGCCCAAGCATGTATCACGTATAGCCCTTAACTGACTGTGAGAAAATCTTTGCATTAAATGCAGTTGGGGGCCGCGTGTAGAGCCCCAAAGCCCCATGAAACTGTGCCAAAAAAATAGTTATTCTTTTGACTGCTCAGAGTGAATGCTACCACAGACGGACAGTAATAGTGATGTCAAAGCAATAACTGTCTTTGTGACACAAGACTCTTTGTGGGCACGAAGATTAAACACTTCAATTTGAAATCACAGAAAAAATAAGAAAATAGAAAAAAATAATAAATTTTTTTTGTACATTGTCATTCATTGCAATGAAAGAAATGATGTGGCTCATCTGATAAAATATCTCAGATATATGATGTTACACAAAAATATCCCAAGTTTCAAATGGCTACTCAGGGCAGAGATGGCTTAACATTTAATATCACAGAGAACAAAATTAGAAGTTGAAGTTCAAACTCCAGTTGGGACAGCTTGTGTTCTTTTTTGTGCCGTGTTGTTTTAAAAATAGGGTTAATCATGGCTCTGCACAACTACTTAACTTCTGACACTTTACCCTCTCAGCTTGTGCCTGTTCTACCATCCATTATATGTACCATATCTTGAAGAGATATGAACAATCATGGCAATCCACAACTTCCTCACTTGTTGCTCTAAGCAACTTCTGACCCTTTCAGCTCCCTTGTTGTGTTTATTCTGACATTTATTTACTACTACTTTTATGTGCCATGTCCCTTCAGGATGTAAATGATGATGGCTCTCCACAATTTCCTCTCTTTTGTATCTTTTATCATTCCTTTTATCCTTCTAATATTCATTCACACAAAGTCAGTTATTTATCATCTTTTCTAAGTCTTGAGAGTGTTTAATTCTCTCAGCCTTTATCTACCTTTCCTTCCAATAATAGGAAAACTGAAGGTCTAACTGTAAAATAGTCCATTTCGAGTAATTAGTTCTTAAGGAAGGCATGAATCTACCTTTCCTTCCAATAATAAGAAAACTGAAGGTCTAACTGTAAAATAGTCCATCTTGAGTAATTAGTTTACACTCTGACCATGTAGAAATTCACTTGCTACTGAAACTGGAGTAACACCATTTAACATACTTGACTTCACAAATAAATGACAAGTGGCTAATATAAACATGGGTCTTTTACCTACCTCGCCTTCGTGACAAGATT
Source organism: Ascarosepion bandense (assembly GCA_037127315.1). NCBI lineage: Eukaryota > Metazoa > Mollusca > Cephalopoda > Sepiida > Sepiidae > Ascarosepion > Ascarosepion bandense. Next base: position 2,756,298 of record JBBBDQ010000635.1, read on the forward strand.
TCCCGACGTGGCATTGTGTCAATCCGGCTCATAGTGGTGGTCGTCGTTGGTGGTGGTGGTGCAGTTGTCGTGGTGGTGGTTGTTGTTGTTGTTGTGGACATGGTGGTAGTAGCCAAAGTGGTATTAGAAAGAACCAGCAATTGGTATGATGAACCATTAGTCTCAACACATTTACCATAGTCGTGGGCGTGGACGTATCTGTTATAGTTTCCATTGTTGACGATCTCAACCTTCCACTCATAGTTAAACAAAGAAGGATCATTGGCACAAGCATCACAGATTGCTTCCAGAATCAGTTTCTCGTTAGCATTCATGACATTGTTCAGGCAGGTAACACATGTCAATTTTACACTGAAGAAAAATTTTGAAAAATGCCTTTGTAAATATGCTAAATCACTTCAAAATTATTTCTTTTAATATGTTAAGAACCAATTCAAAATTAATTTTTTTTTAAACATGTTAAATCACTTAAATTATTTTTTATATATGCATAATCACTCCGAAATTGTTATGCACTGTTTTGCCTAAGCAAGAAGAAAGATCTAATATTTGTCTAATCAAACAAGAATAGAAGTTTAAATATTGATCAAGCTTTTTAAAAAAATGACAGAAATATGACAATTCATTCATCAAGTGATTATTATCTCTGTTATAATTCTGCTTGTCCTTCCCTAATTTGCACATCCATTACACCCTGCCATAAATGATGAACCATCCTATTTGGAAACATGGAGCTGACATATCAGAGATGCTACTTGATTTCAGTGAGGAAATGAAAGAAAGAAAGACAGAAGTGTTTAACATGTTTCATTGGAATTAGAAAAGTTGTCAGTTTCAAATCTTTTCATTTGTACACCCTTATAAATTTATTCATAAAAATACAATAGCTGAAAAACTCACTCTGAAAAACGTTTTAATTAATAAATTTATTAATAAGGGTGTACAACTGAAAGGATTTGCAATTGACAACTTTTTCTATTTTTAATAAAAACAGATGTTAAATACAACTATCTTTCTTTCTTTCATTTTTTCACTGAAACCAAGTAGCATCTTATATATATATATATATATATATATATATATATATATATATATATATGACTGAGGCCAAATCGGTCAGGTTTCAATCTTGGCTTGAAGCAATCGAAAGTCTAGCTGCACTGATCAGCTGTGATACAGTAAAACAGGCTTTTATATATATATATATATATATATATACAGGCTTCATTGAATAATATAGACAAGTTCTGTCTATTTATTTTGTGTAAGATCCTTTCGTTTGATCTGATTAGCTTGATGGTGCTGTCATGGAAAGACGACAAGAAATTGCAATAATTGTTGATTTTTTATCAGGTCTAAGCTTTCAGCTTACATAAGCCATTATCAAAGGATGAACATTTAAATTATTAACAGAGTGGAGTTATATGAGAAAATTAAACAGGTCCATTTTTTGTGTCGCATGTGACTGAAGGCCGAGAGGAAATGGTGGTAGTGGGTTTTTAGTCAATTGATTGGTTTGGAGGACTGCTACTACTATGGTGTAGGGGGTAAGTATAATAACTTATGTAAGCTGAAAGCTCAGACCTGATAAAAAAAATCAACAATTATTGCAATTTCTTGTCGTCTTTCCATGACAACACTATCAAGCTAATCAGATCATACGAAAAGGATCTTACACAAAATAAATAGACAGAACTTGTCTATATTATTCAATGAAACCTGTATTAATGAAAAAATGCTGCCAAAATACACACACACACACATATATATATATATATATATATATATATATATATACATACATACACACACACACACAAATGAAGTTGAAATTAATTTATGGAAGCACAGATGCATAAAAAATCAGATGAACCTTTTCATATTTACAGATGTTTGTAATTGTACAGGTTTCCTTACATTTCACTTACATTTCAAGATAGTTAGAGGGGGAAAAAGCGGGACAGAGATAGGGAGAGGTTGGTTTTACAGAAGGATGCTGGGAATATCAGGAATAGAACATGTTGGCATTAAGAAACATTTTAAGAAAAGGTAATAAAAAGAACACATATTTAGAATAAAAAAGGAGCAGTTGAAATTTCTAAAGCACATAATGGGGAAAGAAGGATGAGAAAAAATAACACTCACAGAAGATACCATGAGCCGAACATGTAAGCAACTATGAGGTTTTGGAGAGAATGAAAAAAAAAAAGGAAATATATTTAACATCAGGAAGAGGCAGCTGAAATTTCTGGGGCATCTAATAAGGATAGAGGGTTTGGAAAATCTGATACCCACAGGAGAGATTGAGGAAAAGAAGGACAGGGAGAAGTTGCATACATGATGGACTTGAGTAAATGGATGGCAGAACAGGATTGGGAAGAAATAACAAAAAGACAAAACCTATTAAGAGCTACAAGAAACAGAAAGATGTGGATGGCCATAATCACTAACATCATAAAGTAGTCTAACCTAGTAAACTGCAGAAATATTTTTGGATAAAAATTCATCCCAAGAAAGAGTATGAATGTTTTAAAAAATATTAAACTTCAAAAATATCCCAAATGGAGAGGTAAGTAAAATCTTAAGATGAAAGTATTTATGAGACATCCACAGATAAGTAAACATGCAGTGAATTTCCATCAATTCTATTTCAAGATGGAGTCTAAATAACACAGAGAAAAAGTAAATGAAAAGGAGATCATTTGAGTAGCTGAGGATGCTTTTATCATTCAGAAATGGTGGACAGTAATCACTTGGCAATGGCTGGGAAAACTAGCCAACAACTGGGCAGGCCAAAGAATGAATAGCAGCCAGAGGTTATAAACTGTGAACATCTATTCTTGCCTGAGAAGTTGAGTAGAATTGATGATTTGTGTAATTGGAAGGGTTGGGGGTGGGGAGATCTGTGTTGCTGGCCTTTCACTGATGGGATGCAAAGAGAAGATGGGAGGGAGATGGGGTTATATATCCAGTGACCAGAAATGGCAGTAAAAACTAAAAGAAGATGAAACTTCAGGAAAGGATAAAAAGTGTAGATTAACAATTAAAGTAAAAAGAAGAATGAATTCAAAGGAAGTTTAAATATGAGGGGATGGAGAAAAATATAAAAACAAAATGAAAATAAACAAAAAAGAAAGAGTAGAACAGAAAAAGAGAAAAATAAGAGAGAGAGAGAGAGAGAGAAGGAAAAGGAAAATTAAGAGAGTTTGAGAAGGGAAAGCGGGACAGAGATAGGGGGAGAGCAAAAAAGCGGGACAGAGATAGGGGGAGAGCAAAAAAGCGGGACAGAGATAGGGGGAGAGCAAAAAAGCGGGACAGAGATAGGGAGAGAGCAAAAAAGTGGGACAGAGATAGGGAGAGAGCAAAAAAGGGACAGAGATAAAAAAGGGGGAGGGAGCAAAAAGCGGGACAGAGATAGGGGGAGAGCAAAAAAGCGGGACAGAGATAGGGGGAGAGCAAAAAAGCGGGACAGAGATAGGGGGAGAGCAAAAAAGCGGGACAGAGATTGGGGGAGAGCAAAAAAGCGGGACAGAGATGGGGGAGAGCAAAAAAGCGGGACAGGTAGAGGGGGAGAGCAAATAACAGGGACAGGTAGAGAGAGCAAATAACAGGACAGGTAGAGAGAGCAAATAACAGGACAGGTAGAGAGAGCAAATAACAGGACAGGTAGAGAGAGCAAATAACAGGACAGGTAGAGAGAGCAAATAACAGGACAGGTAGAGAGAGCAAATAACAGGACAGGTAGAGAGAGCAAATAACAGGACAGGTAGAGAGAGCAAATAACAGGACAGGTAGAGAGAGCAAATAACAGGACAGGTAGAGAGAGCAAAAAACAGGACAGGTAGAGAGAGCAAAAAACAGGACAGGTAGAGAGAGCAAAAAACAGGACAGGTAGAGAGAGCAAAAAACAGGACAGGTAGAGAGAGCAAAAAACAGGACAGGTAGAGAGAGCAAAAAACAGGACAGGTAGAGAGAGCAAAAAACAGGACAGGTAGAGAGAGCAAAAAACAGGACAGGTAGAGAGAGCAAAAAACAGGACAGGTATAGAGAGCAAAAAACAGGACAGGTAGAGAGAGAAAAGCAGGAGAGAGAGTAAACTAGGATAATTAATTTTACAATTTTTTTAGCATGACAGACCATAAATTTTTTTTTATTTCTTTGACAGAAGCAAAACTCACACACCAGGAGATGGCACCTATTTTGTAACATCAGTACTTGATTATTTTTAAAAATAAGGCAATAGAAAAGTCAAATAAAATTGGGGATCAATTTTTGTACCACAACAACTTTTTAAAAAAAATCATTCATTTTCTAAACTATAACAAAAGAATCAAGGTGTGGACGTTCCACGCAACTTCAAAGAAAAGGTTAAGATGGAAGCAGAAGTAGAAAACAGAGTAAAGTGCAATGAGGAAGGTTCTGCCATGGGTTATAATTCCCCCCTGATCAGCTGTCTCTCATTTATTTGTTGCCTTCTGTCTAAATATAGAAATACAACTGAGAGAAAATGTAGTTTGCTGGCCCAACAATTTGGTTAACGCCTGATGGCCAAGGAGTTAAGAAAAATCTAACTTGTGTAGCACTGGCTGCCTAGTCAATGAATGCCAAATGTAAACAGTTAATATTATCATTAGAAATGAGGAGGATGACAGATACAATTTAATCCTAGCTCAATGGCCAGGGTGTAAAGAAAAGCAAAACTCAAGTAACACTGGTTGCTTGGTCAATGAATGGCAAATGTGTAAGTAAACAGCTAATATTACCATTATGATAAATGTCAGTAAAAGTGTTACGATCAACATGACAACATCAGAGAAAATTCTGCACAGGCTCCACTGTTTGTGCCATAAACACATTCTTCTTAATTGTTAATTGACATTTGGAAAGATGAACAAATAACACAAAGATTTAAGATGTATTAGAAACAATAAAAACAAAGCTTGATGTCAGAGGGAGATTTTTTTCCCTTTGGTTTAACTATTTCATCTCGAGCAAGGCAACAAAGCCACTAAGACACAAGGAGTTACTGAGTGTGAAAGAATATGAAAAAAACATTATGAAGTTGTGAGAAGAATAAAAATATTGGAATCAAGAAGATGGGCGATAATCATTGACATTGCATTTACATTTTTGAAGATCAAACTTAACTGGGAAGTGAGAAGCCAGAAGAGAATTCTGCAAGCAAGATGTACTAAGGAAGAAACTATTAGCATAGAACTTACAGCTATATCCAACAATTTCAACTTGAAAATAATAAGACCTTGCTGCCAGTCTAGTACCGCACACAAATTCATGAAGTCTAGATACCATAGAGGAAAGTGCAATTACCATGAAGATATTTATAGAAAAGGATGAGAGAAGGTACATTATGGCAGTGGGAAAGTGACTGAAGCTGAGATGATGGGTCAATACCAATAACATTGCAGATTCTACTTTAGATTTTATCAAGAAACTCTAAATGTATAACTGGTGTCCCAGATCAAATGTGGCAGCAATATTCAAAGCAAAAATGAATGGTATCCTTACATGTAACATAGATTCTGGAGAAAAAAAATTTCTAGCAAGACATGGTGAATCAACTATCTTAGCAGCAGATCTAGCAATGAATTCAATATAATCTTTCCACTTCGTGTTTGTCTAAGGTGGCGAAATGAGTCAACTGAAAGTATACGTACGGGAAAATGTTATGTTCTTTGATAGCACGAAGTACCTGGCTGGTATTAATGCTGTGCAACCCAGGCACAGAAATGTTGAGGGTGAACTCAAAGTCATTGATCTCGGAGGTTAGTTCACTGCCAGGAAATGTCAGAATAGGTTTGTTAAGTGGAATTTTGTGGCCAGTGTGGAAACAGGTAGTGTTCTTCTTGTTAAGCTGATTGCAGCTCCATTGATACCTGAAAAAGAAAAAAAAAATCAAGAAGATATGGTTAGATTGGTAATTTGTTTTTCACAGCTTATCAACCTTTGGTGAGTAATTTAAAGCTAAAACATATTTCAGATTGTAGGAAGTCCCTTACATTACCCAGTATTTCCAAGGAGTCCTTTATCTAATAACGGAGTTAGATTGTTGATGCTTAACTTTGATGATCTATCAAGAACAAGTGTTTTAATCATAAACAAGTTTGTTAATTAATTTCACAATATGTTAATGCATCAGTTTAATTAATGTAGATTTTATGTCTCACGGGACAAAAATTACAAAGAATTAACAGGAAAATAGATATTGGCCCATATAGCACTCGGGCAAAACTTCTAGAACAAAATGTTTCAAGGGAACATATTTACAAGACACCAAATCTCCAATGATAGTAAAGCAAGTCTTAACAAAACAAAGATGATGGTTTCCCTGTTTTCATTGACATGAGATGGTTCACAAAGACCCAGATCTGGACAAAATGCAAAGAAGCTCGTATGTGGATATGCCAAGCTGTTCTGCTGCTCACAAAGAAACATAGATGTGAGTAAATGACATCAGCAGACATATCTGCACATAACTCAGGACTCCTTTTGCATCTGTATTGATATTTGTTCCCTATAAAAAGTTACCACAACAAAGTAATTAGGACTTCTGCTGTTATGAATGTCTTTATGAAACTTACACTGCCTATTGTTGGTGTGTGTGTATATATATATATATATATATATATATATATATATATATGGAAAATACCAAATGCTAATCCCTAGAGCTTGTATCAAACTAACTAGTGCTTAGTGCTGTTCCCAAAACAGCATAAACAGATAATACCAGGCAATAATTTTCTTGATTTTTGATTTCAGAGGTTAGCAAACATGCTTTCCCCAAAAAACTTACCTCAAATGGTCTTTGGTTAAGGAATCTGGATCCTCAGACTTGGATCCGTCTAGTCTAATTTCATCAGAGTAACGTGAGATATAGCGCATCACTCCACCATCTATGACCCTATGGAGAGTGGATGGTATTACTTGAAGATGGATCTCAACTTTGTTATATACAATTGTACCATACATTCGCACCTAAAATAAAATCAATAAAATCATGAAAGACTAGACTCTTGCTGATTAGGGATTAGAATTCCAAGTAATGCTAATTTCAGATTTTAAATATACTTTGAGTTTGGTTAATTACAGGATAGTCTCACCTTATTTATTTGCAAATAAATATAAATAGAATATCAAAATTAAGAAAAATCTTTACTGGTTCTTAAGTGAGTAACATGAAAACATTTAATAAAAGATCATACTAAAATTTCAGTCGTCAAATTAAGACTTTAAATAATAAGGAAAAAACAGATTAAAGATTGAACAAAGCTTACCTCTAATCGGATACTGTAGTTACCATAGGGAAGAGTACGTCTTGGTAAAAAGAGGATTCTTTCTTGGAATACACTGTTATTTATCTTCTCTAATTTGGTCAGATTTCCTGTTGTGGCATCATAGATTTCCCAAGTGTAACTAACAAGTCTTTTGCCTGAACAATTCACTGAGATGACTGGTTCAATATGCACGTCTTTTGAACGTTGGATCTAAAAAAATTTTAAAAAAAGCAGAATTCATACTTTTTATTGTTAATTCTAACCAATGAGAAGAGTTCATTTTCCCACCCTCCCCTATTTAAGAATAAATCTAAGTTGCACCTATTTTTTTTATCTTTAATCAATATTACCCTATCGACAAAGCCTGGTCATACTGGTAAAATTGATATTACTAATTTTGAACATTTACCTACTAAAATCAAATAAATAGTGTTGGTAATTATATTTAAAATGCTACTATTTTGTAACGGTTTGTACTATAGTGTCCAGCTGATTCTTTTAATATCAACCTTTGTCAGACACACTCTGAACACACCAGATTTTGGTTGTTTTTTTTTCTCAACCAACATTGAGCATTTCAATAAAATTGCATTGTATGATTTGTGCTACTTACAATTTGGTTCTTGGAGCCAAGAATGTTGACCTCTGGTGCCAAGCAAGTGTAGTTCAAAATGAACAAACGTTCTGTAACTGAGCTGTTGCTAATTTCATTAGAGACTGTTAATTTAACAAGGTACTCATCAGATCTGCAAATATTGATTAGACAAGAAATTAATTAAGCATTTGATTAACTAGAAAGAAAATGCTTGTCAAAAAAAACATTGCACGACATTGATAAGGACATGAAAAAAAAAGACAACTAAATGTGGATGTAAAAGTAGAAACAAAAGATCCATACAAAAATCAAACTTCAGTAATGAGTTCAGGCTAAAAAAAAAAAAAATTAATACCTCCTATTTCATTACATCAAAACTCTGAAATTGGCAATTAAACCATCTATACAATAACATTTTTTTTTATATACCTAGTTACAAATGGCAGTCTGGTAAAATGGTATCTGATATGAAAATGTAATCAAACCAGAGATGTTTCATTGAATTCCTCCATATGCGATTTGAAGGTAGTGGAATGTACCCATTGACATTTGATACTTGCTGAATGTGGATGTAAACAAGGTTTGGTAATGGGTAAGGCATTTCAGCAGGGACAAACCATGTTTATGAGGCCACATTAATGCTAGTGTTCCTCGTGGGCAAAAAGACATGATCAATGACAGGCACCAGATGTCAAACAGAGTTTTGTAACTGAAATCTTCTCTGTAATGTTGTTATTGTACTTTCAAGTATCTTTTATAGTTTCCATGAAAAATAGAATAAATACAAGACATTACTTGTGTGTGTGTGTGTGTGTGTGTGTGTGTGTGGATGATGATGTCCTCACTCCTCATTTTTGAAGTTTGAGAGTCCAAGAGTTCCCCATTAGAATGGAACAACCAGATTAACTGCACATAGGATTCGGTGATGAAAACTTGTGTAGAACTAACTACATCTTATGGAAAAATACAGAGAACTGATGCACAATATGCCATAAGGTTGCCAAATTGTCCTCTAAGTTTTAAATTCAAAGTTGTCATTCTCCTAGACTGGTTGTTATTCACCCATAACTGCAGGGAGAAGAGATGGATTTATACCTTTTGCAAGGCTATTTTGCACATAAGTGAATGTAACAAATTCAAGAGGATATTTGAACTTGGTACTCCAATTTTTTTTTTTTATTCCAATTCATTTTCAATACACACACACACATAGAATGGAAGTATGAATCAATACTGCATGGTGACTATCAGTTTCATACTTGAATATGATCTTCAGATCAAGCCTGAAAATCACACAGACATGAAACTGACAGTTTCCATTCAGTGTTTGATTCTGATGTCAACAATTTTATATCTTTAAATGCTCTATCACTAACTTTGAGCACTCTTCTTCTATAAATGTAACAAATTTTATACAATATTATATTGCAAAAATATGGAAATTTTAAGATATATATCTTAGAAGAAAAACAAATTAATGGATTAGCAGTCCACTGTAGTGATTAACTTTATTAAAAGTGCTTGATACTTAGTAGAGCATTATATATGGTTACATTTTTATGATAAGTTTATAATAAAAATATAGTTTACTGTAATACAAGTTGTGTTTTGGTAATACCTTGTTAGCACCTCATCAGCCAGTGAAATATTTTTTCTGTTAGGAATCATTATATATATATAAGCTTAAAAACAACACAATTTTTACCAAATCCAGACAATTAAGGTGGGAGGATTTTAAGAGGGTTTATCTCTGTGAACCAATAGAAAGTCAGGTCATGATGTCTAAGAGAAATTTGATTGTTAGAGTAAAGAGGAATAAAGATTTGAGACTCAAGAACCAGCCATTTTCCATGCCAGTGATGAAATAAAATTGAATGATACATATGTTGCATTTAGCAAGTCTGAAATTTTATATATATATATATATATATATATATATATATATATATAGATGAGTTGAATATATGGATCGGAACCCAACAAGATGAATAGAATAAATAAAGAACAAGTAGGAAAGAAGTGTCTTTAATCTAACATGTTTCACTTATAACAAACTTCTTCAGAGATTTAATTTTGTCCTTATTAATAATATATTATATAATCAGAAATTATAACATGAATATATTATAATATCACTACAAAAGTATCTATTTTGTTTCGCCACTCCTTGTGTCTTATCAAGTGATGAGGTTTATTTCAATTTGATGGATTTTAAAAGGTTAAAAACAAGCAAAACTCCTTTAATCAGGGTGGCATGTTGCATAGACAGTGTGAACCAATCAGAATAAAGTAACTTCTAAAACTCAAAAATAATTTTTAGGAGCATTAATATTAATATTTGATTAAATTAAGATCAGCATTATTAACTGACTATTAGATTCACTTTATTCTTATTGTGAATTTTAAATTCTAAGTTTAACAAATTATTAGATTTAGAAAGTCATTGATATATTAAACGAGGAAAAGAATGAAAGCAGAAATATAAACCTACAAACATTGACACATGGACAAACAGATGAGTACACACACATACACTGGCAAACAGACACACATATAGATTAATATACGCACCCATATATACATACACAAATTTCAAAATTTTGTTTTTATCAACTTGTCAATTTGTCTGTTAATTTTCAAAGCTAGATTTGGAAACTGACAGAACCACTACAATACTGGATACACATAAGAGCAAATTCGTAAGATGACTACCCTTGAATGAATGAGGTCAGGGCAGACACAATTGTATTTGAGTGCATGAGCACATAAACATAATTAGATATATACTCATGCAAATACACAAGCTAAAATCAAAAATGTACACGACTGAAAACTCCAGAGATCATCATATATAAAATAAAAAATATAACTACACACATGAAAATACTTATACAAAAATTCTGACATAAAAGTTGATAGATACACTATTTGAATACTCTAATATATATATACACACACACACACACACACAAAAAGGGTTAGCAATGTAAATTTCATAAAGTGGTATAATTACAACTTGGGGAAAAGAAATTGAAAAAGAAAAAATAATATGAATTTGTGGGCTTGAGAAATTTGAGTGCTGAGTTTGAATTCCAGTTAAGTTTGTTACTTTCACAAACTTCTCACAACAAACCCTTATACTACTGGTCAAATGCACCTGGGGCATTAATCACTGAACAGTTTATTCACCCTATCAGTGATCATAAAAGAAAAATCTAAGAACACTAGTCTTCATGGCAGAACGCCTAGAAAAAAACAACTGCTTACAAAAAAAGCACAAACAAGCTCAGCTCAACTATGCCAAAGATTATATTAATAAGCTAGAAACATTCTGGCAAAATGTTTTATGGTCAGATTAGACTAAACTAGAGATTTTCAGAAGGAATGACAGGTAGTGTCTGAAGATTTTGGTGCCTTTGGTGCATTATGATTAGGGAGGGACATGCTTTCCTGCAGCTGGAAGAGGTAAAATAGTACACATTAACAGCACAATAAACTCTGAAAGATACCAAACAATTCTGAAAGAAATTGTCCTGCCCTTGGATTGAAAGTTTTCTTTAGGCAAGGGCTGGATCTTCAAACAGGACAATGATCTGAAGCATCAAAGCAAATCTGTGAAAGAATGGGTTCCAAAAAAAAAATTTCAAAAGTCCTGATCTAAACCTGATTGAAAAACTGTGGTTAAGGTCAAAGAAGGTAGTAGATACAAGAAACCCAGGTAATATCGAGCAATTGTGGGAGTTTTGTCAAGAAGAATGGTCAAAAATTGATGCTCACTACTGCCAGAAACTTCTTAGAAATTATACAAAAAAACTGGTTGACATTGTGACCACAAAAAGAAGGAGTTACCAGATATTAAATGTAAGTGTTCACTTCCATCTTAATTTTTAATATTTTTATTTAAACTTGATAAAAATTTTTGAAAGCAGTTGTAATTTGTTTAAAAAATCTTCTCTTAATGAATATACAATCTCATTAAGATTTGTTATCTGGGAAAAAGAGATTATTTTTTTAATATTGCCTTAGAGATTGACTTATTTTTGCACAGTACTGTATATAGCAACATGATATATTCCGAAAAGGAATACAGTGTAAATAGATCAGTTGAAGAATGGTACTCAACACCACGAATAAGGTATAACAGATTTATTGTACTAAAATACGATTAACAATAATACACATATAGGCAAGCAATGGGTTGGAGTGGAATAGCCTATCAAATAGTGAATGCCTTTGCCTAAGAACTTCCTTCTTCGTACCGCTCGTTACCGTCTTTTATCAGGTAGAGAATTTTATTCTCGGGAGATGGCAGGATGTTCTACTATAACACAACATAATAATGTTACAGTAAGAAACACAGAAGATACCAATTTTGAGAAATGTATTCAAGTATGTAAAAATACACCTGTATTTATACATCTGTATTGTGAAAATACATGTTTGCACATTGAGAAAGACTAAAACAGAAGGTCTGTTGAGCAATCTATTTTTATAGAGAAAAACCACAAGTCAGTAATTTCAAATGCACAAACACAGGCAGATTGGATTGGTTAAATTCGTGCATGTGGAATTTTGTTAAAATTTTATTGACTGCGCAGATGAGAGACGAGTGAAACGACCAAGGCTGAGGCTGTTCAAGAGCAGCTTGAAAGCCAAGACTTCATAAAACAAAAGGAAAGGAAAGCCAAAAATAACATTAAAAAAAACTCATCTTCAATAGCTACTCAAAGAAACCTATTCAAACAAGAAATACCCAGTCTTGCACGTATATTTATAAATACGTGTATATTTCATAAGCTTCGGTGATCCATTATTGATCATTGACATCAATAATAGCAAATTGAGAAGGAAATTAATCGAAAGTAGAGGGAAATGTAATCGAATAAGTTTATGCATGTCTGCAAGGCAGGAAATACATATACTGAGTTGGTGCATCAGTCAGATATAGAAATCAATGTTAAAAACATCTGCATTTTTATTTAAATATATATGTACACATGCATGAACACAAATGATATTTTACAAACTTAAATGTATGCACCTAGGTTGATGATAAGATGTATTTTGTGTGAGTGTGTGTGTGTGTGTGTGTGTGTGTATATATATATAAGTGAATTTTCATCAATTTTCATTTAAAAAATAACATTACCATCATTACTAACTACCTGATGAGACATTGTTCTTTCAATGTTGAAACAAAATGTACACTTTTTGTAGTAGATTGTACATGTTCTAAAGTATATATATATATATATATATATATATATATATCACACCCAATGGTACAGAGGGCAGCAACTTTTTGTTGCTGTTTCTGTAACAACCTTTTTTTTACGGGACAGGGTTGTTAGCCCTGCACCCAACCCCCAAACCTGGAGGACCGGTGGACCATTCTTGGTCCTTACATTTACAGCACCTGGTATTTCCAAATGGTCACCCATTTAAGTACTGACCAGGCTCGATGTTGCTTAACTTCGGTGATCAGACAGGAACTGGTGCATTCAACACAATGTAGCCATAGACACACACACACATATATATATATATATATTATAAATTATGTTTTAGAACATGTACATTATTTTTTAATATATGTCCTCGACAATCATATGTTTGTTTCAACATTGGGTGCCCAACATTTCTTTGGGAGGTAAAAGCAAAACTAAATTCGTCTGCTCCCTATATTTGGTTCATTGTTGTTGTGGGAGGTTGGTTGGGGTTATTGATAATGAAGGGAATCTGTCTTCTAGATTTTTGAAGAGCGTGGTGTGTAAGTGCTAAATTGTTGATTAATAGTATTATCTGTTGGAGTGTAAGTTTTTATCTGTCGGGTATATCTTTTAGTTAGAATTTCACAGAGATTGGTGTTTGGGGGGGGTTTATTACTTGGTCAGTTTTGTGTGTTTGCGTGGGGTTTTCTTGTATGTGTGATTGGGGACTTGTCTTGTTTGTTGACCTTAAGAATTTTAGGCATCTTTCTTAGCTAGCGCTTGATTTATTTGTGTCTGTTGTGACCAGATAAATTTTATTTATTCTCTTTCATTTAGTGGCGAGGCTGTTTTTATTAGGGTTCCTTATATAGATGTGATAGGGGTGGGGTGTTTTTTCTTTTTAATTTTGATTTTTTCAGTACAGCATATTTTGTATTTTATTTTTGGTTTTTATATTTTTTATTTTAGTGGGATCGGGGTGTTTATTCATGTATAGTTGTTTCTAAAAAGTCTAAACTTGCATTCTTTTAGAAGTAAATGCAAATTTTTATTTTGTCAGCTTTTATAATGTTTCTAAATTTGTATATTTAATCTTAATATTGAATTTAGAAGATCGATATTTTTTTTCTTTTAATTTTTTTTATTCTTTTTTAATTTGGGAGTTATTTTTTTTCTTTTGGAATATTAAACTTTGTTGTAGACTTTCGCAATTTGATCTATTTAAGTGTGGATAGTTTTATATTTAGGCGAGGTTATTTATAAAAAAATCAAAAATTGTATTTTTTAGAGGGCAAATGTAAATTTGTATTTTATCAGTTTTTTATAATTTATCTAAATTTGTATATTTTAATCTTGATTTTGAATTTAGGGGATCGATTTGTTTTCCTTTAATTTTTAATTATTCCTAGATTATAGTTTGGGAGCCTGTTTATTTCTTTTAATTTTACATTTTATTTATTTAGATGTTGTTGTGGGTATTCGACCTTACTTTAGGGGTTTATTAGATCGATTGTTCTGTAGCATTTTTAGTCTTTTATAACAAGAATATCTCGTCAAACTCCTAGTATTTCCTAGCATGATTGTAGGGTTAGGTCCCTAATGCGTTTACAGTTTACTGTGGTTTTGTGCCTCTGGTTTAAAAGCTTGTTACTATTTATATATTTAAGGATCTCTATTTTTTCTTGAAGGCAAAGAAAACATGGTTCTTTTATAGATTTTGCTGTTCTTGCTTGTTTGAGGATTTTCCATTTAGCCTTAGGTGTTTTATTTTCGTTTTTTAATTTCCAAAAGTATTTGGAGAGAGACGTCATGTTTTGTTTTTCTTTGTTATTGAAGGATGAGAGGTGATTGTAAAAGCACTTTTTAAATACGTTCATGGTATTCTCAATATATATTTTTTCCTCTTTAGGATTTAATGTTTTGGACGGGAAAAATTCTTTCTTCGTCCTGTACCCACTCGTATATATATATATATATATATATATATATATATAAAATGATTAGTCAGTTATTGGTCAGAGTCAAATTAGACCAATAAACAGTTGTATTAAAAATTATCAATACATATTTAAAATAAAAATTTAACATGTGGAGATATTAAATATTCTCATTTGGGAGATCTGCTGATTACACTACCTTGATTTCAACCTTTCAGTATCTTCAAGTGTTTTATATTAACTGTTAATACAAAATGCCTAAAGATACTGAAAGTTTGAAACCAAGGTAGCATAATTGGCTGAACTTCGAAATTAGAAATATATATATATATATATGAACACTGCACACACAATGGGTGCAGCATAAAAATTTACCCAATATTTAAGCATAAATTTAAACATACCTATTTGTAAAACTATTTTAAAATTTTGCATGTGGTTTCTTTTTATTGTTTACAGTTTAATTAAAAATGGTGCTTCAAATGAAATAAGAACAAATTGTCACATTGAAAATGGCTGGTATGAAGATTTTTAAAGGGATAAAAAAGTTGAAGGTTTACAGAAAAAATGTTTTAAATTTGGAAAAATTTCATATGGAGCAAACAACCTCACAATATTTAATTTCAGGAGAAAACCATTTACTTCCTAGCAGAAGGATTATTAAAGCCGTCAGGAAGAGAGTAAAGAAAAACTCGCAAAGAAGTGCAAGAAAGAGAAATTCACAAAGAACTACAAAGACAGCAAGAGACACAGGTCACTAAAAAGGATTGTAAAAGAGGATTTAGGACTATACTAGGACTGTTGAATATCTCTAAGCAAACTGAATAAACTTACTCGAAAGTTACTGAAAGGAAAGTAACTAAAACTTGTGGCCAGGTTGACAAGCAATGTCCTCTCTTGCACTAACATGTAACCTAAACGTTTTGTAATAGTGAACCCCATTGTTCAGTTTTCTTATGGCTACCATGTCAACAATGGTGACACAGAATTTCCTAACTCTAGTGATGACAAAAATATTTCACGAGAATGGAGGAACTGATTTTACAACAACAATTGCAACAGTTACAGCACTGGCTACAAAAACAACTGAAACAGCAAATACAGGCACAACAAATACAGTGAAACTGAACTGTGAAAGAAAGGTCATTTTAGATGGGCACACTTCCAGATCCTTTAACACAAACGCAATTGTCCCTGTAGGATCTTTTCTCGGTCCTATGCTGTTTTTGATATTTGTCAATGGTCTTTCTGATGTCATCAGTTCCTACGTAGGATCTATGCACATGACACCACCATTTACTCCCATCTCAATAGAAAATCAGCCAAGAATAACAAAGTGAACCTGGCTGCTTCTCTTGAAACAGACTTCAAATCAGTGGTTAACTAAGGCAGAAAAATTGCTTGTAAATTTTAATGCATCCAAAATGAAACTGCTCTCATTTAACCACCATAGAGAAACCTTCTGCTCATCATCAGCATGGCTGATGCAAGTCTCCTTGAGAGCAAGACACTGTGTCTTCTTGGCCTCACTTTTTCAACCGAACTGAAGTGGAACAAATACATCAGATCTATAGCTGCATCTACTGCTAGCAAAGTTAGGTCACTTTATCAGGCCAGAAAGGTTTTCTTGTACATTTATACATCTACCATTTGTCCTTGCACTGAATACTGTTGCCTTATCTAGTTGGGTTCTCCTGCCATTCATCTTGAGGTTCTCAACAAAATTCAGAGAAGGATCTGCAATGTAATCGATCCTGACTTCAGACACTTTCTCACCAGCATAATGCAGCTTCCCTATGTCTTTTCGACAAATATTTTCATAGCAACTCCTCTGATAAGCTTTTTTACCTGGTACTCAACTTGAATTCAGGCATGCTACTAGACTGGCATCTAGGTCTCACCTTTTTACTGTAGAAATAATTAAATATAAACATCTTCTACTCCAACAGTTTCCTTCCTCGAACTTCCCACTTGCTTCCTTGATAGCTACAATCTCAAAAAATTTAAATGTAATGTCAATTGGTTGCTAGCTTCTTGAATCTCATTCATCTTTTATTTTTTCTTCAATACCTCCTGTACCCAGTATTTTCTTTCACTGTAACTTTGCATACTAATGATGGTCTTGCCTTGTTTGAGGTGAAATTGATTTAAAAAAGAAAAGAATTACTGCTAAAAAAAAAGGTCTGGCATTATATGAACTTCTTGGTTTATTTTATTTTGTTTTAGGGCATATCAACCTCAATGGGTTATTTAATACTGACAAGATTTTTAGGGTTCATTTAAATAGAATATGTATTTTTTGTAAGAAATCAATTTGTAGATCAGGCTTCATGGACATATTTTTGTACAGAAGGTTTTTGTTGAGAGTCAAATGTATTGGAGGCAATTTTTTTTTTTTTTTGTTCCCAAAATGTATTACTGGTATTTTTACTATAAAAATATATTCTTATACTTTCATAGTGTATTGACTCCAGCTCAGGGGGTTAACTATCTGTCCATAACTGTTGCTGGCGTGTGGTGGTCCCATGCTGCTCAAAACCCTCCCAATCAGGTGTTGCTGCTGGATGTAGTTTATCATCATACCCAGGTCATAAAACTCTTTGTTTACATCAGATACTGTGGAAAAATTTAATGGGTGATTTTAGTTCTGACCAAGAAAACAGAATTATATTTGAAGCTTATTTCCAGCAATTTGAGGATATTTTTGAAAAAGAATGCATTGATTGGCCAGACTAGGAAAAAAAAATAACTGTTGAGGAATGGTCTAAGTAAAGATGAAAAATATTGCAACTACAACCTGCTGAATAAGACTCGTGACATAAATTTGAAGGTACTGTAAAAATTTTAACTACCACTTTTGGAGAAAAAAAAATTTTTTCATGAGATATCAATGATTGAATCTAACTAAAAATGTGGAAGATGATTTATCATGTATGATGGAACAGTAAATAAAGACTGTGAGTGTTCTAAGTTAAACGTCCTAAAAGAAGACCACTTTAAATGTTTAATTTTAGTGTCAGATTTGAAATCACACGGGAGACAACCACAAAAATGTCATCAAAACTGGAACGAAACCAAGAAATAAATCTGTAATCGATGTTGGAAGAATGTCAGGGATTACTATATTTAAAACCAGACACAGATTTGGATTGAAGAACCTGGGACTGAAATGGAAGTTTGAAGAGTATAAATAATGTCTTATAATAAAACAATTACTCGCACCAACAAAAATACACTGAAGCCATTTAGAAATATGGTGGTAGACATTATAAAAGAAATTGCCTTTTGAAAAATCTAAAATATTTTCATTGTGGAAAATTCAAACACGATCAGTTCTTCAGCAAATGGAAAATTAAAAGTGAAACAGAAATGGAATCGGTGAAAGTGATATTAAGGCCTGAAGAAAAGAAAAATATACTGAACAGGAAATTTGTGCAATTTTATATAAACCAGAAACCTAGTAAACTTTAACTAGATGCAGCTCTGATATGGCAATAATTTTGGAAGAGACCTAGAGGAGGATGAACAGTTAAGTGCCATACATAATACACACTTTGGTCGATCATGTCTCCAGGGACATTGGCACAAATGACTAAAAAGCAATAGTTGTTTCCAGTTAAAGCGAAACAGTAGACTGAAAGAAAAATGAATGGATGTAAGTCAAATTTTGATTTCCTGGTATGCATATCAAATAAGTTTTTTTCGTTGTAAACTGAATTTTGAAGGCTAAATAAGTCCTCTGAGTAAATGGTATCATGGCTGAGACTAAGAACTACAATTATACCTACTTCGAGCCAAACCCAAAGAAAAAACTAAAATAAAAGGGCTGAAAAACTGATTTTGATCAGACCTGGTATCTTGCCTTATATATATATATATTATCGATTTTCTGCACTATTATAAGAACTGCAACCTTGAAACTTCTGAATATCGTTTCTTATGTCTTTGTCTATGAGTGTATCAAATTTGATTATAATCGGACCACTTCTTCTATAACCCGATTTTTTTGATTATCAATTTTCGATATTTATCGGGGGTACCTCAACACAAAACCTAGCTAAGAACACTCACAGACGCTTATCGTACAACTGTGTAAATTTTCAAGAAAATTGGTTCAGTCATTTCAGAGTCTATAGGTAATGGACACAGACACACACACACAAAGTTCCATTTCTAAGTAAGTTCAGATATCTCCAAATGAATAAGGAACAAAGAAAATATTTTCAACATTCAAAACATTAATTTAAAACAGGGCTCAATACAAAAGTAGAGCAATGGATGTTTATTATAAATTATACTTGAGAACATGTTCAAACAACAATCTACTACAAAATTGTACATTTTGTTTTGACATTGAAGGAACAATGTCTCATCAGGTAGTTAATAATGATAGTAATAAACATTATTTTTGAAAAGAAAATTAAAAAACTCACTTCCTTTTATTTTTGGAAATCTTTTCGGATGAGCTAAGAGGATATTAAAATAAAGGTGAAAAAAAGAAAGAGGGAAAAAAAGATGAGAAAGCAAAAAGAGAAAAATCAAAAAGGGAAAGACACAGAGGAAATAAAAAGCAAAGTGGAAACAAGAGAGAAAGAACCGAGAGGAAAGAACTAATGGAAACAGCTAAGAGAGAGAAACCCCAAATTTAGGTAGGAAGTAAAATATAGACATATTGGTCACATCTCATCTGGCCTTAAAGAGAAAAAAGTGAGAAAATGCTCAGAGGGAAGAAAGTAGTGGGGAGACAACAGAAGTGGCAAAGAAATAGAAATTTCAAACTTTGGCTGGAAGTGAATTGCAGATAGATACAGACGTTCATTACATTGTATAAAACTAAATCCTTTGGCATTTAAAAAAAAAAATGATGAAATTACATACACAAACATACAAATTATTTATAAAGCGCAAATCTGAAAACATTTAAAAACACAAGACGAAGATATAAATTCATTAGCGCTAATATAACAAATTGGAGAAGTAAAATTAATTTTTTTTATAAAAAACTTAAAAATTAAATTTAAATTTAAATATAAATAAAAGTTCTTCCTTCTGTGTATTTTCTCACCTTTTCCTCTTTGTTTAGACCAAACGTCGCATGACCAATATTTGTAACTATCTATATTTTACTTCCTGCCTAAATTTGGGGTCTTTCTCTCTTTTAGCCATTTACATTAGCTCTTTCCTCTTGGTTCTTTCTCATGTTTTCCTCTTTGCTTTTTATTTTCTCTGAATCTTTCTCTTTCCTTTTTTTGATTTCTCACTTTTTGCTTTCTCACCTTTTCTACCCTCTTCTTTTCTCCTCTCTTTTTTTTAATATCCTCTTACCTCATACAAAAAGATTTCCAAAAATAAAAAGAAGTGAGATTCTTATTAATTTTTCTTTTAAAAAATAACGTTTATTCCAATCATTATTAACTACCTGATGAGACATTGTTTTTTCAATGTCGAAACAAAATATAGAATTTTTTAGTAGATTGTACATGTTCTAAAGTATAATTTATTATCTCTCTCTAATACTATATATATATATATATATATATATACATATATATATATATACATACACACACACACGCACTAGCAATGATAGCCAGCTCTGCAAGGTTAATGATACATTTCTTTTACCATGCACTGATAAAATATTTTCGCAAGCTATAATATAAATAAAATTGCTATAATTAAAGTAAATCAATAGGTTTAAACATTTTTGTTTATTTCATACTATGTATTTATGGTTGTACAATGGTTAGCTAAGGATCAAATAATAGCTTTTATGGCATCATACCTAAAAGAGTTTGATAGATAATAAAAGAGAAGTGATTTAGCTTTTTAGAGTCAAAAGTCTTTGAAGTTTTCCATTCAGAAGGCAAGGTTGATGGCATGCAAATTTAATGGACAATAAAAAAAAGAAGTTATACAGCCAAAAATATTATGTGACAAAATTAACAAATCATTCACATCAAACTTACACGTTGTAGGTGTGATAGACAATGCAATTTGTCTGTATTGGAGAACCATCACCAAAGTCCCACTCATACACGAGATCAGAACCTGAATATGTCTTGGCTTCAAATATGATTGGTTGATCCAATAACCTTGAGGAAGGAATTGAAATCTCAAGAGAGCTTATCTTGGAGAAGACATGTACTTCAAGTGGTTCCGAAATGGCTTCACTGAATGGGTTTACTGCTTCCACAGTGATCAGGTACCTGAAGAGAGAGAGAAAAAATGAAAATAAGTTTTAAAAATATATTTTAAAAAACAATTATACCCAAGAAATATTTTAAATAGTATATATTTCTTGTGATTTGGAGTTGCAAACCAATTATCTGAAAATGTAACTGAATCAACAAGAGCAAAAAAAAAAAAAAAAAAAAAAATATCAGCATCCTCTACAAAGTGTTCCAAAAAATAGGACCAAAGATAAAACCTTCCCAAAACAAAAACTATGATCTGGAACACAAATGAAAACAGTGATTGGTACATACTCTGAAACCATCATAAAAATTTAGCATGTGGTATTAATAAATACAGGGTGGGGCATAGCAACTTGCTTATTTGGACAAACAAATAAAACAAAAGTTATACAGATATACATGTAATTCTTTAAACAGTATCAATTACAACATTTAAATTTTATGTTTTACAAGCTTTAAAGATGACATCAGTCAAATGGCGTCCATTCTGCTCAACACACTGGATAAATCATACTCTGAAGTTTTGGTCAACTCTTTCCAGCGTATCGGTGGGTATGTTGGAGACAGCTTGACGAATGTTGTTCTTCAGGTGAGCCAGGGTGTTAGGACGATCGTTGTAAACAATTGACTTCAGGTAACCCCATAAAAAATAGTCACAGAGTGATAAATCAGGGGACCATGCTGGCCAATGCCAATCACTCCTCAAAAAGATAATGTGTCCTGGAAAGTTCTGCTGCAAAACAGTTATTGACATGCATGTTGCATGCGCCGTGCCACTGTCCTGCTGGAACAAACTTTATATCCCGCATTCTCAAGTAAGCCCCTCCTCACTATCTTTGGAGCAACCATCGCTTAAGGGCGCCAAATTCAAATAAGCAAGTTGCTCTGCCTGACCCTTTATTAAACACTTTTGTACGAAGGTCATTCAATAAATAAGGTGAATTTTTCAGTATAAGGACTTCTAATACAGATAGAAGCTTACATTTTTTATTTTTTTCCTTTACTTCTTTTTCAAAGGGATTTAATTTTTTTTGCAGATTAAAAAAAACAAAGTTTTGGAGATTAACAGAGATGGCCAACCAAGAAGAATGCTCAAGGATTGAACAGAAGTCAGTTATCAGGCTTTTGGTTGCTGAAGTATGCAAATCAGTTGAAATTCATAGAATGTCAACTGTGTATGGTGCCACATGTTTCAGCCAAAAAAATATCTACAAGTGGGCTAAATTGTTTAAAAAAGGACGGAGCTGTGTTGAGGATGAAGATAGAAGTGAGGTCTCCTGAGGTGATCGAATCAGTCAATGACCTCATTCAGTCTGACAGAAGGGTGACAGTGGATGACATTGCAAGGACTTTGAGCCTATCTGTTGAGACAGCACATAAAATTGTCCATGATGACCTTGCCTACTCGAAGGCCAGCTGCAAGGTCTCACACAGCAGCCCAAACAGTGCAGACCATCAACGAGCTGGGCTGGGAACTGTTCCCTCATCCCGCTTACAGCCTAAACCTTGCCCCTTCAGACTTTCACCTGTTTGGTCCCTTGAAAGCGTTCATGAGAGGCATGAAGTTTGAAAGTAACAATGAAGTCAAAAGTGCTGTGAGCGATTGGCTGAGACATCAGTCCAAAGATTTTTACACTCAGGGAATATGGAAGCTTGTGAACAGATGGGAAAAGTGTGTGACACTACTGGGAGACTACATTGAAAAATTAAAAAAAATAAGCTTCTATCTGTATCAGAAGTCCTTATACTGAAAAATTCGCCTTATTTATTGAATAACACTTGTATATAGATTAGCAAGAACAAATTTCATACAGGAGATAAGAAAATTAAACATAGAATAGGTTATGCCTGAAGTCACTTTGACCAACACTGTAAGTTGCTACAAAATCAAAACATTAACCTAAAAATGTATCAGGTACTTAAATAGCTTGGTCAGAACAAGACTAATATGGATGCCATAAATAAGCAAACACTTATTCTGCAATGTAGCAGGCTGTGCACCAACATGTGATATTTATCCTCATATCAATTTTATGAGATTACTCTTCCACGTTGGCTTAATGCATGTCGGATGAGAGAGTCTGAAGATTTTTCTGCAGTAGGTTGCAAACTTTTTTGGTGGTAGACTGGTTGCCAACCAAGGCTATAGAACCCACTCTGTCCTGCTATTCAACCCATAGCTGGAGCATAAAAGAGAAGGATTCATAACTTTCCCAAGGGAATTTTGTACCTAAGTGAATGTGACAAACTTGATTCTCTTATTTCTCAATCCATTACTTCATTGTGCCTGCCATGGGGAAACAGGATTTGGGATATACATCTCTTGCTTCAGTATTATTTCACCTTTTGTTTTCCTTGTGAAGATACATGAGATCTTCCCTAGTTTTTATAGAGCCATTGTATGTTTATCCAGTTATCTTTTCCTACAACTAAATCATAATTTTTGGAATGTCAGTATATGATATACAAGGAGTGACTTGTGTAGACAGCTGACAAACTGATTAAAATACAGCTAACTTAAAAGTCTTCTTTCTGCAATTGATGTTTAGACAAGAAGACAGAATACATGGTCATTACCAAAAGGAACAGCCTCACATGCTAATTATAAATTTGATATCAAAATCAAACAAGTATAACAATGTAAATATCCGGGAAATATTTTAACAGGACAGTAAGTGTCACACTGAAATGTGAAAGTGCATTGAGACAGTGAAAGATGTCTTCCAAGAGCTAAGCAGAGTATTAAGAGACGGAAACATCTCATGAGAAAATATTTCTGAACTGTTATGTAATATCAGTCCTATATGGCAGTGAATGATGAACAGTCTCCTCACAGATGAAGAAGAGACTTCATGCAGCAGAAATGTTTTACAGAAGGATGCTGAGAATACGCTGGACTAAACTTGTGAGCAACAAAGTTATAGAAAAATAGAAAAAGTGGACATAATTAATTTAAAAAAGAGTTGACATTTCTAGAACACATCATAAGAAAAGAGGTTTTTGAAAATTTGATACTCACAGGATAGGTTGAAGGCAAGAGTGACAGACGAAAACAATGCATAACCTACCTAGTGAGCTTGAGTAAATGGATGGTGGAACAAGGTTTTGGAGAGATAAGGAAAATTTATTAAGAGTGTCATGGTGGCATCACCCATTCAATGGATTGAACTCTTCCTACAACTACATATACTTCCCCTCAGAAGAGCTGGAAGTAGATTAGCAGAAGAGAGAAGAGCAGAAGAGTGATAGGCACAGATAGCCAAGACTGCTACTGTACTACCATTGCAGGTCCCAATTATAGTATTACTTCCTAACCCGTATTTATTTTTCTAATAACAGAGCTCCAAGTATCTGTATTCTGCTGTATTTGTGGTTTCTCGCTTTCTCTTTTCCAATCTTCTCACTCCCCGTTTTTTTTTTTTCAATTGGAGTAGATAGACTAAACTATCGCCCGGTTTACACTCCACCCACGTCTATTGAACAGGTGAAGAGGCTCATCCCTTGTTCCCTGTTTAGGATGTGGTTTCCGGCTTTCTCTTTTCCAATCTTTTTTATTCTTCTTTGTTTTTTCAATTGGAGTAGATAGACCGGTTCACACTCCACCCACATCTATTGAAAAGGTCAAGAGGCTCATCCCTTATTCCTGGTTTAGGATGTGGTTTCCAGCTTTCTCTTTTCCAATCTTCTCACTCCCCACTTTTTTTTCAATTGGAGTAGATGAACTAAACTATCGCCCGGTTCACACTCCACCCACGTCTATTGAACAGGTGAAGAGGCTCATCCCTTGTTCCCTGTTTAGGATGTGGTTTCCAGCTTTCTCTTTTCCAATCTTCTCACTCCCTTTTTTTTTTTTTTCCCCCCAATTGGAGTAGATAGACTAAACTATTGCCCGGTTCACACTCCACCAGGTGAAGAGGCTCATCCCTTGTTCCCTGTTTAGGATGTGATTTCCGGCTCTCTCTTTTCCAATCTTTTCACTCTTACGTAGCCCCCAGTGGCATTACCGCCTTGCTCGGGGTGATATGATTAAAAAGAAAAAAAAATTTAATATCTTTCGTTATTTCCTATTTTGATGGTTGTTGTATTTTTTCTTTGCTGGACTTCTTAACCAGGGTCCCCAACAAAGAGCTACAAAGAACAGAAAACTGTAAAGAGCCATGATTGCCTACATCCTGAAGGGATATGTAACACAGAAGAACTTAAAAGCATTATCATTTAGTAACAACTTCAGGTAGCCAAGAGTTTGGCTTTGTTTATTCAAAAAAAAAAAAGTAATATATCACTTACTTGCCGACAGAGTTGTAAACAGTGTCAATGTAGTAATCTGTAAGCATTTTCTTTGAATCATCGACACCCAAATCCCAGTTGAGGTACTTGAATGTGTGAGAACTATCAGGCAAAATCTGAGCAACGAATCTTACAGGTTCCTGGACAGCAATTTTATGAAAATTAACAAAATCCTTCAACGTTACACCTGGGAGATATGAAAACCAAGTTTTAGCAAATAAAAAGTACAGAGACAATTCTGTTACATAATATGATAAATGTATTTCTCAATATTTTCTTCAATTTTTTGATAATGAAATACTTATTATTTTTCTATGTGTATTCAGTCAGTTAAGTGCCATACGTGAAACACGCTTGGGTGATCATGTCTCGAAAGAGACATGACTGACTGGGCAGAAGATTATCCCACAGTAGGTTGCCATTGCTTTCTGCGGTAGACTGGTTGCTAGCCAAGGCTATAGAACCCAATCTGTCCTGTTATTTAACCCATAACTGGAAGGAAGAGACGGATTAATACCTTTCCCAAGGGTATCTGCGCGGAAATGAATGCAATGTATTCAACTGGAATTCGAACTCTGCTCTCTGATTTCTTGTTCCGAGCCGATATCCACTGAACCACCACGCACATCCTATGTATACTAATATTTTTCAACTTTTAAGGACCACCAGCCTATTTATGGAAGGTGAGTATTTATGGAGTAAAAAAAATAGAATATACAGGGTGTCAATAAAGTCTCAATACAAGTGTATATAACATATATTTTACCACTGGACATTATATATACTGCAGTTTGAACAGTATCGTTAATTTACTATTGTTTATCATAGCATTTTATAGTTATTAACCAGAAACATTTTAATAATAAATTTGACTGCTGAGCAATTGCTTTGTCTTAATTGTTATTGTAAGTCACTCTATAGCAACTTTATTGCCACCCTATATATTAAAAACATTTCATACAAGCTCGTCATTATAAACCTTTAATATTTTCTTTTTATAAACCTTTTAGTAATACTACTTTTTTAAAATAAACTCTTAATGAATATCTGATTTTTTTAGAACCCTGTAATTAATAATTTATTTTAAGATGACATGAATAAATTGTCAGAATCTCTTGGAAGTAACACTAATATTTTTTAACTTTTAATGATGACTTTTTTTTATATTAATATATTTTTCAGAATATGTGAGAGAATTTTATTCTGGAAAAAATGGAGACAATATTATGCTGTTCCCAGTTTACTGGTCTTAGAAACAGGGAGCTGAATACTGATAGCTTAGATGTGTTAGACATGTATAATTTATGTATAATTATTTCTTGATCCATATAGCATTCTCTCATGAAGCTTTAATAAAGTGAAACCTGTCTAATTTATAAATGTTTCCAATCCATATTTATGCTCTCATATGCCAATTGAGCACTATGGAGGGATGATAGACTTTAAAAAAACAGTAGCTACTCACACATCTGCACATTGTTCATTCAGTAATGCATTTGAACACTCTCGGCTACTGGCGTGTGTTTACATTGTATATAACATGCTAAAGTCTGCCTTCCTCTATTGAGCGCCCATATGATGTCAATTCGGTTGGGCCTCAATTCTGGCTAGAAGCAAATGGATGTCTAACCGTACTGATAAGATGTGATACAGCGGAACAGATCTGTCTGCAGATGACTATATATATATATATATATATATATCTATCTCAGTAATGCGTGTTGTGGTGTAATAGATATCAGCTCAGAATGAGAAACTGGAGAGCTAAGTTTGAATTCTAGTTGAATACATTGCATTCACTTATGTGTAATCTCTTTCTCCTCCACTTATGGGTTAAATAGCAAAACAGGTTGAGTTCTATAGCCTTGGTTGGCAACCAGTGTACCACAGAAAGAAATGGCAACATATTGCAGGAAAATTTTCTGCCTAGCCAGTCATAGATGAAAAGAGATGATAGCCCAAGTGTGTATTATGTGTGGCATTTAACTGACTGATGTGCGTGTGTGTGTGTGTGTGTATATATTGATAAATAATTGTAACTGTAATTTTCAATACAGTCTCTTAAATATCATTAATTTTAAAAATTATTTGCTCAAGGCTTATCCATATTGGTTAAGCTAAAGGATACTTTACTTTTTTCAAAAGAAAACAAACTACACAATATTTCAATGTACTCAAAGAAATGGTATCAACAACAGTAAAATGATCCCCAGAGGAGACTTGAGGCAAAACAAGAGTTCTATAAAAGAAGGTTGATAATACTTTGGATGAAACATGTGAGCAATGAAGAAGTTTAGGGAGAAATGGAGATGAAAAAAATACTTGGATTTAAAACCAGAAAGAGACAGCTGGTGAAGAGAGAGAGCTTGGAAAATTTAACACTCACAAGGACATACTGAAGGTAAAAAAGAAAGAAGGAAACAACAAGTACCATATCTAAAGAGTTTCTGTAAATTAATGGCAGAAAAACATGATGGCAGGGATAGTAAGGGGAGAAACATTGTTTAGATATGATAAGAAAGTGTGAAGAGCCATCACTGTCCACATCCTGAAGAGACACAGCATATAAAAGAAGATATGTAATTAAAATCAGTCTTTGAGATTTCACTTGCCCAATCAACTCAGTCGATTAAAAAATTTTGCAATGAAACGCATTCCTTCAAATGTTAGAAAAAGAAAATCTGATTCATTTTACAACCCAAAAGTCTGCCATTGAAGATTCACAAGTTACTTAGCAAATACAATTACTTAGAATGACCTACACTGACATTATTCAACTTTTGACTTTTATTATCCCGGTCAGCATAAACATTTGTTTAATTAATACTTCTAGAGTGGAGCCAAAATGTCACCCAGATTAAAGACACTCACAGATTTTTAAAAACTAATTCAGAAAAATATTATCTTATATTTCCTTCCTGCTTATGAAACGTAAAAACGAACATTTGAAAGAAAGAAAAATAATATGCTTACTTCTTTCAACCACACACCAAAAAACAAAAAAGTAGTTTTTTTATAGAAAATGATTGAGAAAATCAGATTTGTTATTTTTTAATCATCTATGAGATGGAGGTTGTAGTCAAACAGAAGAAAGAAAATACAAATTTTGGTACCTCCACTCAATTGCAAAGAAAAAAAAACAGATGAAAAAAAAAAGGAATGATGATGCTAAAAGGGCTCAAACTTAATAAAAAGAAAGTTTTATCATCAAAATGTTTATGCTATTATTAAGAGGAAAGATCTAATTTTTTGGTTATTTTTTAAATCCATTTTAACATGTTTGAAATTTAAAATTTCATTTTTTGTTTTCCATCAGTGATTCATGCTATGTTCAAGTAAGGAGACTATTATGAAAATGGAGTCGGTTGAGTAAAATGATTTGGTGAGTAAATTTTCCCTTACTCTCAACCGTCGGCCGAGTGATTTTTTTTTTCAAATCTCAAAGGCTGATTAAAATTGAAACATCCAGTATAATCTTTCAAATATGATTGTACAAAACTGTTCATGCAAGACTTCTCTGTATTTGCTAAGCTAAAAAAAACATACACAAATATTTTAATGTATTTAATTTGTTGGTACTATGAATAGTAAGCTGATCACTAACAGTTTAAAGCTGTATATCTAAGTTTTTTTTAAAATGTTATGTCCTTTCATGATTTTTGGCAAAGTTAGTAGTTGGATGGTTTCAGAGTTTGTCTTCTCTTAGATTAATTGTCATCCATATTTAGAAAGGTAAGTTTACTTTGTTATTTAACTTGTAGTGGAGGGAGAACAAATGCCTTTTGCAATGTCATTTGTGCAAAAGTGGATCCAAATGAGGACAGGATTTGATTGACAGTTTTACTTTCCATGCTATCAACTGCACAATATAAGAAAATTCAACCTCATAAAAATTTACTTATTTACATCTAAACTTATTTATAAATGGAACTTTGTGTGTGTGTGTGTGTGTGTGTGTGTGTCTGATATCCATAGACTCCAAAACGGCTGAACCAATTTTCTTGAAAATTTAAACAGTTGTACTATAACCGTTTGCGAGTTTTCTCAGCTAGGTTTTGTGTTGAGGTACCCCCAATAAATATCGAAAATCGATAATCAAAAAAATCGGGTTATAGAAGGAGTGGTCCGATTTTAATCAAATTTGATACACTCATAGACAAAGACATAAGAAACGATATTCAGAAGTTTCAAGGTTGCAGTTCTTACAATAGTGCAGAAAATTGATAATATATATATATATATATATATAAAAAAGGCAAGCTGTTTGTGTGTGTGTGTGTGTGCTTGTTTATCTGTCTGTATGTCCTTTATACAAATCCACAATTTTTATCCAATTCTCACCAAATTTCACACAAATATTCTTTTGGCCGAGTCTGAGCTCCAGGACCATGGATTAGTTTTAAAGCTTTTATTACACCCGAGCAATGCCGGGTTATACTGCTAGTTATTTATATTCAGACTGTTGTCCCCATCTTTTTCATTATCACAGTGTTTTAGTGCCCTCAAGCTTTTCCAGGAGTATATTGATCTTGGTAACCAATAGGGAATTTTGAACAGAACCCTTTATTTAATCTACAAGGATAGACCGTTCTCATTCAACTACCCATGTCTTATTTATAGTACAGCACAGTTATTACTTGCGTGTTTCCAAAGAGTCCAAGTACACACTAGCCAACCCAGGGATTTAACTCATGTTCCCAAACTAATGCTTAAGGTTATTGTCCAAAAGACAATTTAATGTAGTGGACATGGAGCCTTAAACCTAGTCTACCTACTGATCAATGCTGTAATTGCTGCTGCTGCCATTTTTCTTTCTTTATTAGCATCTCTCATATGTATTTCTATGCTCGGCCTACTAGGGGAGCCTGCATAACCTAGGATATGCACTGATTCTTTCACATATCTAACTCTCCAGTGTTTTTCATTGACTAGCATTTTCAAAGAGGCTCACTAGCTCTTTCCTTCTGTACATGATCAGCCATGCCCAATTTCTTTGTTTCAAATCTCACTATGGCTTTTCAGTTTCTTCCAATCTTACTTTCATGAGACTGCTTGTTTCACCTTTATATTCTCTGCCACAAATGCAAGGTATGGAGTACATGCAATTCTTGGTTATTCTCTCCCCTGTGTTGGGTTTTACAGCTTCATAAAGGCGTAAGACAAGGATGTATCTTTTCACCGGATTTGTTCAACCTATACAGCGAGAATATTTTGAGGACCCTAGATGACACAACAGGATTTGTTATTGGAGGCCACAACCTGAACAACATAAGATACGCGGACGATACAGTACTGATTGCGGACACGGAAAGGAAACTGCAAGATCTCATACAGAAAGTAGCAGTGGAGAGTGACAAGAAGGGACTACAAATAAACTTTAAGAAAACTGAGTGCATGGTCATCAGCAAAAGATACAACTCAAAATGCCAAATACAGGTGGGGGATAACAGAATCAAACAAGTCCAAGAATTTAAGTACCTAGGAAGTGTTCTAACAGGAGATGGAAAGTGCGACACGGACATCCGAAGGCGAATTGGCATGGCAAAGGACGCGTTCCAGAAGATGAGCAAAATACTAACACACAGGAAGATCTCAACAGAAACGAAGAAAAGAGTGCTAGACTGCTACGTGATGTCAGTTCTTCAATACGGCTGTGAATGCTGGACAATATCATCGAAAATGAGGACAAAACTGAAAGCGGCCGAAATGTGGTTCTACAGAAGGATGCTACGGATATCGTGGACTGAGCATACAAGCAACGACGAAGTGTTAGAAAGAATGGCAACAAAAAGGAAATTGATGCTGAGCATCAGGAAGAGACAACTGAAGTTCCTGGGACATGCAATGAGGAAGGAGAGCCTGGGAAACCTGATACTGACTGGTCAGATAGAAGGAAAGAGAGACAGAGGAAGGCAGCGGATAACATATCTGCAGGGTCTGATCAGGTGGATGACGGAACGGGGGTTGCCAGGAGCAACAGGAGCAAACATACTAAGAGCCACAAGGGATAGGGAGACGTGGAGATCCATGATCGCCTACGTCCTGAAGGGACAGGGCACATAGAAGAAGAAGAATATTGTCCTGATTATTTGACGGAATGCAGAGGACACCATGGCCAAAATGTTGTGATGATAACAAAGACAAGGACAATAGTCTGAATGTAAATAGTGTAAATAATGATTACTCCTCATCCAAGAAAATCAGACAGGAACCTTTTATAAGTTAGAAAGTATAGCAGGTAATAAGGAGTGTTTGTTATTTAGGTATATTTTTTAAGAAAATGTTTAAAAACTGTACCTGTAATTTCATAGAATCCAAAGACATGAGTAAAACTTTTGATGACACCAACGTTGTTTCTTGCAGTCAAGGTGACTTTCTTACGCCCAGTTGTGACATAACGATGGGTAACACTTGTACCTGAAATAGTTAACATAAATATAGGTAATTTATTTTATTCATTTATCATTTAAATCAAAGCTTAATTTTTCATAGATAAACATTTTAAAAATAAGACTAAAAAAAAAAATATCACAATTGCTTTAATTTATATTTTTCTGTTTTTTTATGTAAAGATTTTAATAGTTTTGAAACTAATTCACAAACTATATTCTTAATTACATATTTAATTAAAATATCAAATAATAATTATCCTGATACCTAAAGCACACAAAACTCATAGTTTTTTTTCTAGGTGCCACACCTGTTTAAGTTGTGGATGATTACAATTTCCAGCTCTTTGTAAAATTCATCTTTTTGCTCTCTCTCCTAATCCCTGTTCTTACAAACATTTACGCAAGGTCATTAGGTAGATTATGAGCTGCTTTTCTCTATCTATTTTAACTTTAGTATGTCCTTTGCATGTCAAATTTGCCAAACATTTTTTCTCATGTGCCCTAGAAATTGTTACTGTCTCTTACTAAGTGTCCTTTTTGTTTCTATTTTCTCTAAAAACTTAATCATTTCTCATATGTTCAGTTCATGGTATTCTCAGTATCCTTCTGCAGAGCTACATTTTTGTTGCCTTAAGTCTCTTTTTAAACTCTACTCTTTTCTGTTTCTAATGCAATTTTCCTGTTTCTTAATAATTGCTTAGGTTTTGGAAGGCACATTTCATCATTCCAATGTGCCTTTAGATTTTGCTGTCACCTTTGCCATAGTGTCTCTTCTAAATATCCAACAAAATATTTATTAAAAATTCAAGTTTTTTAAACTTTACAGTCATGCCATTGAAATACTGATTCCTGTACAATCAGTGCTGCAAACTTGGATGTGCAGGTGGTATGATAGATGATGGCTCAAAGAACTGAGTTCTAATTCTGGTTGCGTTCATTATATTTACTTATGCACAAATACCCTTGAGAAAAGTATGAATCCATTTCTCCACAAGCTAATTAGTAGATTTGTATCATTACTAAATCATTATCATTTAAAAAAATTCTTAGAATCTAAAATTTTTTTCTGGTTTTAAAACCTGACCAAGAGTTGAGAAGCCATAGAAAATGAATCATTCAAATGAAACAAAGTGACTACCAATAAAACACAAAACATGCAAATACCAATAAAACAAGAACAACTCACCTGCATTGATTAGTTCATTTTGGTCACCAAAATTCCAATCAAAAGAAACATTTGTCCCAGATTTTAAGATTGCCTTGAATGTTATATTATCCCCAAATTTGTAATGATCTTCACTGTTAATATGTACATTTCTGGGGGGATACTGCACACAGAATGGTTTAGTCATTGTGGCAGTCATGTTGCCAAGGTAATTTGTAGCTGTTACTTTTATTGTGTAGACACCCTCTGAAAAATAAGAGAAATAAGAGAACAAGATTTAAGCCAATTTTGCACAAGACAGGGCAAAACAGAGTGAGCTGGAAGAGAAATATCTCCTCATTCCGATGCATAAAGCAATGTTTCCTCAAAAATAATGACCTTGTGGCAATATTTATACTATAGGAAATTCCCTTCTTCACAAATATTATACAAATGAATCCATCACTTATCCCCCAGCTATGAAATTAAATAGTAAAGTAGACTGGGCTTTTTTTTTTTAACCATGGAAGGCAACCAGTCTAGGATAATGACGACTCTGAATAGAGTGTAGTGTTATTCAGAGTTGGGGCATCTATGGAGCATCTTCTAGTTTGCCCCTAATCTTGAAGATTCATGCACACTTAACCACCTTGAAACCTTAACATCTCAGGCAAGGCTTTGTGTGCAACACTGGGCGAGTGTGGTGTAGCAACTCGATAAGAACAACATTTTTGAATTCAAAACTATTTTGAAGCTGTAAAAAGATGATTACACATGTGTGCAGGTACCATATCTGTGAAACAAAAACAATGTCAGAAAGAAATAGGGCTTGAAAAATTTGACACTCACAGGACAGATTGAAGGCAAGAGAGACGAAGGAAAACAACACCTAACCTACCAAGTGAGCTTCATAAATGGATGGTGGAACAAATTTTTGGAGAGTTAAGGAAAAGAAAAAAAATTATTGAGAGCTACAGGGCATAGGGAATTGTAGAAAGCCATGATACCCATCACCCTAAAGTGATTGGTTTGGGTGGTTGGTTTGCTTCTTTTAACAGTATACCAACTCCCATGATATCTTAAAGGGTCATGTCACATAGAGGAAGTAGTCATCCTCAGTCAGTCAGTTAAGTGCCATACGTGAAACACGCTTGGGCGATCATGTCTCGAAAGAGACATGACTGACTGGGCAGAAGATTATCTCGCAGTAGGTTGCCATTGCTTTCTGCGGTAGATTGGTTGCCAGTCAAGGCTATAGAACCCATTTATTTAATCCATAACTGGAAGGTAGAAGCGGATTAATACCTTTCCCAAGGGTATTTGCGCAAAAGTGAATGCAATGAATTCAACTGGAATTTGAACTCGGCTCCCCGATTTCTCGTTTTGAGCCGATATCCACTGCACCACACGCACATCCAGTCATCCTCATTTTGCACTAATTGCAGATTTCAAACTCACATGCCATGATTCACTTTTTTAACAATTTAAGTTATAAATTGTTTTAAGGCCTATACATCTCTCCGATTACTTAAGTTGCTGGGGTATGAGTGCTTTCATCTACATCTCTACATCATGGGATGGCTGCTTTTATCAAGACACAATCCGAGATAAATTGCCAACCAAGGCTAAAGAGCTTCTATCTGCTCATTAGGTGAGAACATACGGCTTCCTTCTAGCACAACCATCAATCGCTGCCAAACAGTTTCATCTAATCACCTACATACTGTTGGGGAATGGATGCTTTTATCAAAACACCATCTCTAGACAGATTACCAACCAAGGCTAAAGAGCTCCAATATTTTTCTTAGGTGAAGACTTGTAAATTCATGCTAGCACACCATCAATGGATTCAAAACAGTTTTATTGACCCAATCTTATCCAATACAATACAGAGATGTTACACTATTTCACTTATTGCAGGTTGAAAAAAATCATGTGAAATTTATTTTTTTTCTGAAGATCCTGTGCTTTTCAAGCCAGCACATCCCTATGAGTTACCATAATGCTGGAGGATAGACTGTCAACTAAGGCTAAAGATATTCTCCTTGCCTATTGGTTGTGGATTTAAGACTGTCCTCGCACAAACATCAACAGCTTTTAAACAGTTTCATGTGCTCAGTTTCACTTACAAAGCTTAAGTCAAACTGTGGGAGAATTCTCATGTGCATTAAACAAACTGTGGGAGGATTCTCATGTGCATTAAACATTAAACAAACTGTGGGAGGATTCTCATGTGCATTAAACATTAAACAAACTGTGGGAGGATTCTCATGTGCATTAAACATTAAACAAACTGTGGGAGGATTCTCATGTGCATTAAACATTAAACAAACTGTGGGAGGATTCTCATGTGCATTAAACATTAAACAAACTGTGGGAGGATTCTCATGTGCATTAAACATTAAACAAACTGTGGGAGGATTCTCATGTGCATTAAACATTAAACAAACTGTGGTAGGATTCTCATCTGCATTAATTCATCTTACCAGACTACTATTAACAAGTTGTATTTTTTATTGATAATAATGAGTTTTGTTTAATGGCATATCAACCTCTGTGGGTTATTTAATGCCAAAAAAAGTATGGTTTGAAGGTACTTTTTTAACGTTCGGTTATAGTGAGATGGTTGATTTAGTCAGATTTTTTTTATTCTTTTAAAAAACTGAAGATGTCTTCTAGTTTTGTATTCAAAAATGTATTAGAGGTAATAATTTTTTTCTTTCAAAAATGTATTGTTGGTAATATTTTTTTCTTCAAAAAATGTGTATTTTTCTATAAAAGTCTGTGACTGCTTTTATACTTTCATAGTGTTTTGACCCCAGTTTGGGAGGATAACTATTTGCCCATAGCTGGGACTCTAACAGGTGCTACCACTCCAGGTCAGGGTGGACCTGGAAACAACAGCAATTAAGAGGTGGCTCAATGTTCCTCAAAACCTCCCAATCAGAGACCTTGTTGCTGGATGCAGTTTACTGTCAATACCCAGGAACTGACAATAATGAGATTCAAACTTGAGCCTCATGGTCAGAATATTGTTTCTCTTATGATTTAGTCATGTGTTTTGGACATAAAGACATGCTTAATAATATCAATTTTTTAATAATACTCACCCACTACTAAGGACTGAGAGCCACACAAGGGACGGGTTACTGTAAGGTGTTATAAGAGCATAAGAAAAGAGGCAAGAAGTGAAGTTTTATATAAGAATGATAAAGGGTCAAGATTGTAGTGACTGGGAAAACATAAGGGATTAAAACCACTTTATAAGGAACCAGAAACCATATCTTAAATAGGGAACAAGTGATAAACTTTTACTCCAGTACAAAAGATTGTGAAGGAGGAGGAACTGGATGATAGGTGAACCTATCTACTGAAGAGTAAGAAAATTTTAATGAACCTCATCACGTTCTTACCCTGTCTGAAGATATTGCTTGAGATTGCTTCATCATAAGGACCTATTTTGGAAGGCTGTCCATTAACATGGTCTACAGGGCTGCCATCTCCATAGTCAAATTCATATGTGACATTAGTCCCAGTGGATCTGAAAGATTTGTCATAGTAATTAAATTTGTTTTGTCAGTTTTTTCTAATTTTACAAAAAAAGAAAACAAACTTAAACAAGCAAAGGTACAGACAGACAGAGAGACAGACAAGCAAGCAAAGGTACAGACAGACAATCACGATACAGACAGACAGACAGACAATCACGATACAGACAGACAGACAATCACGATACAGACAGACAGACGGACAATCCAGATACGGACAGAGGGGCGATACAGATACGGCCAGAGGAGCGAGGCGATACAGATACGGCAGGCCATCTAGATACAGACAGACAGACAGGCAGGCCATCTAGATACAGACAGACAGACAGGCAGGCCATCTAGATACAGACAGACAGACAGGCAGGCCATCTAGATACAGACAGACAGACACTCTAGAGACAGACAGACAGACAGACACTCTAGAGACAGACAGACAGACACTCTAGAGACAGACAGACAGACAGACACTCTAGAGACAGACAGACAGACAGACAGACATTCTAGAGACAGACAGACAGACATTCTAGAGACAGACAGACAGACAGACATTCTAGAGACAGACAGACACTCTAGATACAGACATGCAAACAAGAAAGGTACAGACAGACAGACAGGCAAACAAGAAAGGTAGACAGACAGACAGGCAAACAAGAAAGGTACAGACAGACAGACAGGCAAACAAGAAAGGTACAGACAGACAGACAGGCAAACAAGAAAGGTACAGACAGACAGACAGGCAAACAAGAAAGGTACAGACAGACAGACAGGCAAACAAGAAAGGTACAGACAGACAGACAGGCAAACAAGAAAGGTACAGACAGACAGACAGGCAAACAAGAAAGGTACAGACAGACAGACAGGCAAACAAGAAAGGTACAGACAGACAGACAGGCAAACAAGAAAGGTACAGACAGACAGACAGGCAAACAAGAAAGGTACAGACAGACAGACAGGCAAACAAGAAAGGTACAGACAGACAGACAGGCAAACAAGAAAGGTACAGACAGACAGACAGGCAAACAAGAAAGGTACAGACAGACAGACAGGCAAACAAGAAAGGTACAGACAGACAGACAGGCAAACAAGAAAGGTACAGACAGACAGACAGGCAAACAAGAAAGGTACAGACAGACAGACAGGCAAACAAGAAAGGTACAGACAGACAGGCAAACAAGAAAGGTACAGACAGACAGACAG
Organism: Ascarosepion bandense; assembly: GCA_037127315.1. Lineage (NCBI taxonomy): Eukaryota > Metazoa > Mollusca > Cephalopoda > Sepiida > Sepiidae > Ascarosepion > Ascarosepion bandense. The sequence continues at coordinate 2,794,100 of JBBBDQ010000635.1, forward strand.
GCAAACAAGAAAGGTACAGACTGACAGACAGGCAAACAAGAAAAGTACAGACAGACAGACAGGCAAACAAGAAAGGTACAGACAGACAGACAGGCAAACAAGAAAGGTACAGACAGACAGACAGGCAAACAAGAAAGGTACAGACAGACAGACAGGAAAACAAGAAAGGTACAGACAGACAGACAGGCAAACAAGAAAGGTACAGACAGGCAAACAAGAAAGGTACAGACAGACAGACAGGCAAACAAGAAAGGTACAGACAGACAGACAGGCAAACAAGAAAGGTACAGACAGACAGACAGGCAAACAAGAAAGGTACAGACAGACAGACAGGCAAACAAGAAAGGTACAGACAGACAGACAGGCAAACAAGAAAGGTACAGACAGACAGACAGGCAAACAAGAAAGGTACAGACAGACAGACAGGCAAACAAGAAAGGTACAGACAGACAGACAGACAGACAGGCAAACAAGAAAGGCTACAGACAGACAGACAGGCAAACAAGAAAGCTACAGACAGACAGACAGACAGGCAAACAAGAAAGGTACAGACAGACAGGTAAACAAGAAAGGTACAGACAGACAGGTAAACAAGAAAGGTACAGACAGACAGGTAAACAAGAAAGGTACAGACAGACAGGTAAACAAGAAAGGCAGACAGACAGGAAACAAGAAAGGACAGGACAGACAGGAAACGAAAGGAAATACAGACAGACTGACAGGCAAACGAGAAAGGTACAGACAGACTGACAGGCAAACGAGAAAGGTACAGACAGACTGACAGGCAAACGAGAAAGGTACAGACAGACTGACAGGCAAACGAGAAAGGTACAGACAGACTGACAGGCAAGAAACGAGAAAGGACAGACAGACTGACAGGCAAACGAGAAAGGTACAGACAGACTGACAGGCAAACGAGAAAGGTACAGACAGACTGACAGGCAAACGAGAAAGGTACAGACAGACTGACAGGCAAACGAGAAAGGTACAGACAGACTGACAGGCAAACGAGAAAGGTACAGACAGACTGACAGGCAAACGAGAAAGGTACAGACAGACTGACAGGCAAACAGGAGACAAAGACTGACAGGCAAACGAAAGGACAGACAGACGGACAGGCGAGAAAGGTACAGACAGACAGACAGGCAAACGGAAAGGTACAGAAACAGACAGGCAAACGAGACAGACAGGCAGACAGGCAAACGAAAGGTACAAACAGACAGACAGGCAAACGAGAATGGTACAGACAGACAGACAGGCAAACAAGAAAGGTACAGACAGACAGACAGGCAAACAAGCCAGATACAGACATGCTTACTATGCCATAAAATAATCATAGCTCAAATTTGTTAGTTATTCATTACTCATCTGAAACTTTAAATATCTTTTTTCCAATTATTATTACTGTATTATACCTTTTGATAGAGTCGATTTTTATCCTCCAACTTTGTGAACAAATTTGCACAATCTGCCATTGTCACAAAAACAATACCACCTGGTGTTAATAGTGCAAATATCGTTATCTTGCACCTTGAATCAAAAACGTTCTGAACATCTAGAGAAATTCATAAAAATGCTTAAAAGACATCCCTTGTTTGTTCTGTATAGTCTTAAACCAAACAAATCAGGAATATAAATTTTGGTTCTTAAATGAGGTTCTTCATTTTAAGCCAATATGCATGAGAAAGGAAAGTATTAAATACATTTAATTCTGTTCTTGATAAATTGCCCCCATCAACCAACTGTTCATTAAAAATGAAGAATCAGAATAATAACAGCCAGCAACTCTTGTCTTATGAGTGTACCTTTCTCCTATAATGGCTAGTCAATCCCTGTTATAGATGCCTGTTCAAGCACATTTGTGTTTGTTTAACACACCCAGGACCCATCTGTAGTTTATATTGTAACTATGCTGAATCAGTTAAAGTTTCTGAGTAAGAGTGCATTATCAGATGTGATCAGCAGTTTGAGCAACACTATTACCCTCATACCCTTGGTAACGATGTTGTGGGATTGTGCTATCACAACTATCTACAGAGTCTCGATCACAAAGCTTGATTCCGGATGTGTTGTTTTCGGATACTTTCTGAAGGTGCCACATACTGAGATTGCCTACCCAGAGTGGTAACATCATCTTATGACAAATTGACTATGACGTGATTTGAAGCTAGGTATCACAGTTGGAAAGGGATTTTAATAAACACTTCACCAAGTAAGTATATATATATATATATATATATATATATATATATATATCTGGAGTGGAGGCAAGTGGATGTGTCTGGCTGCACTAGTGCACTGTGGTACAGCAGGGCAGGCTTGTGTGTGGATGACTTATATATATATATATAGAGAGAGAGAGAGAGAGACTTTGAGATTTTTCTAGCCCAATCGACTCAGTCGATTAAAAACTTAATTAGGCGATTAAAGTTTATTGCTTTACTTGCCCGTAGTCGATTAAAAATCTCGCAAATATATAAAAATCTGATTCCTTTTACAACCCAAAAGTATGCCATTGAAAATTGACAAGTTACTTAGAATGATCTACAATGAACTTTTATCATCCTGGTCAGTGTAAATATTCGTTTAATTAACACTTCCAGAGTGGAGCCAAGTAAGTAATTTTTTTATAGAAAATCGTTGAGAAAATCAGATTCATTATTTTTTATACTATGAGATGGAGGTTGTAGTCAAATAGAAAAAAGAAACTACGAATTTAGGTACCTCCACTTAATTGCCAAAAAACCCAGTGTATCATGATGTTAAAAGGGCTTAAACTTAATAAAAACAAAGTTTTATCACCAAAATGTTTATGCGATTAAGAGGAAAGATCAAATTGTGTTATTTTTAAAAATTTTTTAAATCCTTTGAAATTTTAATTAGAATTTCATTTTTTGTTTTCTATCAGTGATTCACGCTATGTTTACATCAGTTGACTATTAAAAAAGGAATTGGTAGAGTAAAATGATTTTGGGGCAAGTAAATTTTTCCTCGCTCTTGACTGCCGGTTGAGTGATTTTTTTTTCAAATCTCAAAGGCTATATATATATATATATATATATATATATATATATATACACACACACAAAAAGAGAGAAAGACACACACACAACTGTAACTGATGATTTTTTTTCTCTCTATAGCTTTCAAAAATGAAATGCTTAAGTTGATTTAGCAGCATATCAACATCTCTATGGGTTATTTAATGATGAAATGTAAATATTTTAAATGGAATTTCATGTTTTCAATTATATATATTTTATTCATAATGTTTTACTTTCAGAGTAAACATATGTTTTACAGATGTCTCTGGATGATCTATTTAAAAAAATATTAAGTTATACCAAATAAAAATCTATCAGAAGAAACTCCAACAAAATGACAGAATAAACCAATCTGAATACATACGTTGCCTGAAAATAGACAGGAGTTTCACGGGCATCTGGGGTGTGAAAAAGCAAAGCAGCACAATATTTGTTGTTCATGGGTACCAAAAACACATTTTCGATACATTTCACAGGTGCAAAGTGCATTGATTTCTTTAGCGGTTCTTTCATCCATGGATTAGAAACCAAGACCCAAATTTCATATTCAATTCCCATAACATTGAATGTGACAGTCAAAGTGCTGCTTCGCTCAAAGCTGAAAGCATAAAGCAAAGAAAATAAGAAAATAAGCAAAGAAAATAAGAAAATAAGCAAAGAAAATAAAATGGATAATAATATTAACAAAAATTTTTTATTACTAGTTTTATGCCATTTTATTATGACAGCTTTTTATTCCAACACTGTGGGTTAATTCATTGTTCAATATTATTGCTTGTTTTATTTGGCATATTAACTCAACACACTGGGTTGATACTTAATTATTACTATTATTTTATTATTACAGTGTAACCCTGATATAAGAGATTTGTCGGGATAAAAGTTATCTTATATCTAGGTTTGGTCTGGTTTCTTTTTTTTTCTTTTTTTTTTCAATTGGAGTAGATAGATCTATCTATCGCCCAGTTCACACTCCACCCATGTCTATTGAACAGGTTAAGAGGCTCATCCCTTGTTCCCAGTTTAGGATGTGGTTTCTGGTTTTCTCTTTACCAATCTTTTCACTCTTTTCCATTCTTTTACTCTTTTTTTTTTTTTTTTTTCAATTGGAGTAGATAGACTAAACTATCGCCCGGTTCACACTCATCTACTGAACGGGTGAAGAGGCTCATCCCTTGTTCCCTGTTTAGGATGTGGTTTCCGGCTTTCTCTTTACCAATCTTCTCACTTTTTTTTTTTTTTCAATTGGAATAGATAGATCTATCTATCGCCGGTTCACACTCCACCCACATCTATTGAACAGGTTAAGAGGCCCATCCCTTGTTCTCTGTTTAGGATGTGGCTTCTGGCTTTGTCTTCTCCAATCTTTTTTTTTTTTTATTAATCATATCACCCCGAGCAAGGTGGTAACGCCACTGATGGGGGCTATGTAAGAGTGAAAAGATTAGAAGAGAGAAAGCCGGAAACCATATCCTAAACAGGGAACAAGGGATGAGCCTCTACACCTGTTCAATAGACATGGGTGGAGTGTGAACCGGGCGATAGTTTAGTATATATATATATATATATATATATATATATACACACACATATATATACACACATACATACGCAACACACCAATATTCAAATTATGCAACTGTCAATTTTTAATCAATACCAAATGATTGTGTTATGTATAAAACTCAAGCTTGTGCTGCTGGCGAAGCTTGATTTGTTTAATAGCTTAACTCCTCATGGCCCATTTAATATCAAAAATTCAATTTTCTTGGGTGCTTTGATGTAAAAACAAAAAAAAATGATGTTATTCTACTTTCACAATTGAATAGATGGTAAATTATACTCAACTTTTGTGCATATACATGTTTGTGGAGACATAATTACTAGAGGTAGCAATATGTGTTTTATGTTACTTTTTTTTGTTGTTATATTTTGGAATACAGCTTGATTTCTTTAAGAAATTGTCGGATATATGGATTGATATCCTGAAAGAGTTCTTTCATATCAGCTGTGTTTAGCAGCATACCAATTTCTATATGTTATCTAATGCCGAAATCTAAATATTTTAAACACCATTTTATGGCTTCAACTATAGAAAAAAAATGTATTGTGGGTAATTGTTTTCTTATATAAAAATAAATGTATTGCTGACTGGTGAGAAAAAGAAAAATGCATAATTTATATATATATATATATATATATATATATACTGTTAAATATAACAGACAATGAATGTCTATTATGTTTAATCATGAGCCAAAATACGATGTTTAGAATGGCTCATGATTAAAGATAATAGACATTCATTGCCTATTATATCTAACAGTATATGTTTAGAAAATTATCTGCCGCCTCGATACACTATATATATATATATATATATATATATGTGTGTGTGTTAAATTGTAATGATGCTTAATGCTAAAATTGCTATTTTTTTTCAGTAGTTTACTGAGTGGAAGGCAATTTGGCAAATAGGTTTTTTTGTCAAATTGCTCATTATCAAAATATAGAGATGTGCGTTGTGGTGCAGTGGATATCAGCTCAAAACGAGAAGTCGGGGAGCTGAGTTCGAATTCCAGTTGAATTCATTGCATTCACTTACGTGCAAATACCCTTGGGAAAGGTATTTATCCATCTCTTCCTTCCAGTTATGTTTTAAATAACAGAACAGATTGGGTTCTATAGCCTTGGCTGGCAACCAGTCTACCGCAGAAAGCAATGGCAACCTACTGCGGGATAATCTTCTGCCCAGTCAGTCATGTCCCTTTCGAGACATGATCGCCCAAGCGTGTATCACATATGGTACTTAACTAACTGATTAATAGAATTAATGTGGAAAAGTTTATTACTTGTTTCAGTCATGCCAACTCTAAAGTTTCACTTAGACACTGCGACGTCTTCACTCTTTATGGATTTTTATTCTCTTTCATATAACCTTCATATAAATATGAAAAAATATTGGGAAACAAAAACCCTGAAAACAAAAAAAAAACAGAAAACAAAACCCTGAAGAGTGAAGAAATCACAATGCTTTCACAAAACTTCAAAGTCGGCATAACTGAAACACTGTTCATCTAAGTGAGAAACTTATCCACATATACAAAAAAGCAATTGATAAAATTCAGATCCAGAAATTTAAGTATTGTTTTACTGTTACTAATTTTGGATACTGGAACAGGTTATATCTAATTAAAGTTACGATGAGCTGCAAAATGTCATATATGAAAGGTATTCTTTCAGGGTAACAGTCAAATACTGACCTGTAGAGTTTTGTCGAGCAGGTGATCCCTTGAAAAACTAACTAAATTCAGGACAGTTAATGAAAGCAGTTTTGTTAAAATACAAAAGAAAAATTTTAAGAAAGGGAAAAAAACTACAAGCAGGCCCTTGGTATTATTTACCTGTCATTATGTGATTAACCCTTTAGAGTCTATTGTTCCACCAGAACATATTTTAAGACATTTTCTGATACCAGCCAAGCAGTAATTTTTCTCAATAACATAAACACAAGAAACTAAAAGACAATATATGCTTACACATCAGGTTATAATATATTTAATGCTTATCTGGTCTTAAGTGTTTCCACTCGTAAGGGAGTTTCACAGGTGGGAAGTGTGAGAAAAGCTGATAGAGTAGATGCCGCAGTTACATTTGATTGGTTTCATTGTAAAAGAGTGGGACCCAGCCGCCAGTCCAGTAGCTCGATTAAATTCATGCAGAGGAGTCACAAGGGAGCAAAGCTCATCAGAGCAGAAGCTATGAAAGCACTTGCAGAAGGGACAGAGGGAAGCCACACTACGTTGATGAGAAAGTCATTGGGGTTTCGCTACCAGGTCAGAATCGATCACAATGCAGATTCACTTTTAGATTCTGTCAAGAAACCCCTTGATGAATATCAGGGGCAGCCGACCAGATGTGACAGCAGCACTCAATGCACACATGGAAAGCAGACTTATCTATGTTCAAGATGAATTAAGACGAGAAAAACTCCCTGGCCCTACAGTGAACAGACAATCCCAGCAGCAGATTTAGCTATTGATTCAATGTAGTCATTCCACTTGAGGTCAGCTGAGAGAGGTTGAGAAGGCACAGTGTATTGCTCTCAGGGAGACTGGCATGATCCATGCTGATGGTGGGAAGTAGAGATTGTCTATGGTGGCTTAAGGACAGCAGCCCTGTCCTGGAAGCATCAAAATTTACAAGCCATTTCTTACCCCAGATTGGAGGTCCTTTTCAAGATTAACAGTGAGGCCCGCCTTGTCAGTCTCAGCTGATTTCTTGTTGAGGTGGGAGCAAATGGTGGTGTCATCAGCATAGATGCCTACTCGGGATCTGATTACATCAGGGAGATCGCTGACAAATGTTGAGACCAAATGAAAACATGTTCTCCAGCAAGGTTCAAATCTGTATTCCCCATTGTAAGAGTAAAAAAACAAAAAAAAGCAACAACAATTGTCATGAGTTTCCAAAAAATGATGTTTTGGTTGGAAGTAGTACTATCAGATAAAAAAAAAAAAAATATCCATTGATTCCTTACATTTTATATATATATGTATATATGTATCTCAGATTAATTTTTTATTTTTTAATCACATCACCCCAAGCAAGGCAGCAAGGCCACTGGTGTGCAGGGGGCTACATAAGAGTGAATAGATTGGAAAAGAGAAAGCTGGAAACCACATCCTAAACAGGGAACAAGGGATGAGCCTCTTAACCTGTTCAATAGACGTGGGTGGAGTATGAACCGGTCGATAGATAGATCTATCTACTCCAATTGAAAAAAAAAAAACAGAGTGAGAAGATTTGAAAAGAGAAAGCCGGAAACCACATCCTAAACAGGGAACAAGGGATGAGCCTCTTCACCTGTACAATAGACATGGGTGGAGTGTGAACCGGGCGATAGTTCAGTATATCTACTCCAATTCATATCAATATAAAATTTGTGACTGAGCTGACAAATGTTATTTTCAGCACCTTTACTCAAGAGTTTTCTAGATGGAGACGCCAGCAATTGACTTTTTCTCTTTATTTTTTTGTCACTTTTATATCAAGTTAAAAAATAATTTATGCACTTTTCATTGGTGCAAAGTTAATTTTTTTCTTCATTGTCTGTATGTATACACCTGCCTGCATGTATTTGTGTATGCACGTGTAGAATCTGATGGTTATTTAACATTTTATTTTTTTCGTGGATCTTTATACTCTTTCTTATTAATTTACATATATATATATATAAATCTAAACTTATTTATAAATGGAACCTTGTGTGTGTGTGTGTGTGTGTGTGTGTGTGTGTGTGTGTGTGTCTGTTACCCATAGACTCCGAAACGACTGAACCGACTTTCCCGAAAATTTACACAGCTGTACCACAAGCGTCCGCGAGTGTTCCTAGCCAGGTTTTGTGCTGAGGCACCCCCGATAAATATTGAAAATCGATAATCAAAAAAATCAGGTTATAGAAGGAGTGGCCAAACCCCAATCAAACCTGATACACTCATAGACAAAGACATAAGAAACAACATTCAGAAGTTTCATGGTTGCAGCTCCTACAACAGCGCAGAAAATCAATCACACACACACACATATATATATATATATATATATATATATATAAAAGGCAAGATGTTTGTGTGTGTCCGTTTATCTGCCTGTGTGTCCTTTATACAAATCCACAATTTTTATCTGATTCTCACCAAATTTCACACAAATATTCTTTAGGCTGAGTCTGAGCTCCAGAACCATGGATGAGTTTTAAAGCCTTCACCACACCCGAGCAACGCCAGGCTACACTGCTAGTATATATAATCTAAGGAATCAATGGCAATTCTTTTGTTTATCTGACATTACAACTTCTGACCAAAACATCATTTCTTTAAAACCCATGACAATTATTTTTTTACTACTACATCGGGGAATGCAGCTTTGAACCTTGCTCTGCCTTTTGTTTGAATGCAGTCTTCAGATCAATATATCTATATATCATTAAGGATGGAACTGACAGTCATCATGCGATGTTAAATTCTATGTCCACACCATCTATATTTATCAACTATCTCTAATACTGAGGCCAGTCTATACTTAGATAAAAGACTGCTTTAGAACACCAGATACTCTAAGCAACTTCATACATTCTGAAAAATATTTTAATTTTAAATAACCTACAAAAGGTTGATAAACCATAAAAAACAAATCAACTGGATACTGGGCCCTCTTCTACAAATATAGCAATATACCTGTGTGAGTGTGTATGTATATATATATATATATATATATATATACACACACACACACACACACATACATACACACATTTTATTGGAGCACACTATCTTATGCACAGAAAATAAAAATATATAAATGCATATAGTTAACTATATTTTGTGATTTCTGTCAAAATTTCTGGAATGAGGAATTATCTTTTACGTTCAGACTATTGTTCTCATTTTTTTTTCACTATTACGTAGCCCCCTGCACATCAGTGGCATTACCGCCTTGCTCGGGGTGATACGATTAAAAAAAAAAAAGAAAAAAAATTACCACAGGCTCTAATTTGGGACCAGAGAAAATCTCTTACATCCGTGTTTCTCTTATATCAGGGTTATACTGTAGTTTTATTCCATCTTATTATTATTGCTTTTTATCCCAAAACTTTGTATCAATACACTGTTCAATATTACTATTATATCTATTATTATAGATAAAGATAACTGTGAATTTGAAGTTAGAACATTATCATTGATAACTCTCTTCTTCAATTTGCATACCCTAGTTACTATATTCTTAGTACTTGATATAACACAAAAATATCACAATGATAAAACTGGTCAATAATTATTTATACTGGAACTCATGCATAGAATTACAAGTAATCCATAATATTTTAAATTTTGTAATCAGGCTTATTATTTGAATATCATTTTTTGAAACTTATTTAGTCTTTGATTGTCTCACTCATTCTAGTGTTCTGACATACCATTTTAGAATCACTGGCTTACACAAAAAAATTCTAAATCAAGACTTACCTGATTACATCCATGAAAACATGTGATGGGTAACACTTCCATTCGAACGAAATATTTCGTCCAGTCTTCACGCTGGAATTTATGGTGACTGTATCATCAATCGACATGATCCTGGAAGAATTGCTCACAAGAGTGAGTCCCGTGATGGCCTCCTCTACCACAACAGTAGAATTACGCATGATTGAGGACATACTGTTGAACACGGTGATCTGTAAAGGGTAAGAACCTGGAGTGGAGTAGAGGTGCTTCAAGATGATGTGATGCAAGGGCAGGCCCTGCTCAGTGTGATAGGGAAGAAAAGGATGAAGTTGTTGGAGCTGGTCAGAAGTCAACTGTTGGCTGCTTCCATCTCCATATGTCGCATTTATTCTGATGTCGTCTCCTCCATGGACTCGCAATTCGATTTCTACAGGATGGTTGTCAACCCCATAGGTTGTATCCAGTACAATGTCCACAACTGGACATACAATGTCAATGGTCAGGGAGGCTGTCTGTTGGCTGATGCCATTTTCAGCAAAGAGTGACAAGATGTAGGTTCCAGAAAGAGACAGATATTCAGAAAGCTGCAATGTTAATCCAAGACAAAAAAAAAAAAAAAAAAGTAAACAATTTTAGAAATAAGGAAACAAAGAAATGGAGAGTAAACAAGAATTTATCAAAAGACATGAAATAAAAAAAATTGTAAAATTTAACACTAATGATTGGTTGGTTGTTTTATGGCATGTCAACCTTGTGGGTCATTTATTGCCAACTAAATTTTATTTATTTATTGCTGGTAATACCTTTTTCTTTCAACAATTTGTTTTTTTTTTATACAAGTTTTGTGTCTAGTAATACTTTTTTTTTTTTTTTTGAGTATCAAGCTTCATTGGGATTTGTTTTTAAGGGCAGGGTCCCCAAGTCTTACCCTGTTATTTAACCCATAACTGGAGGGAAGGGATGGATTAATACCTTTCTCAAGGGTACCAGTGCTTAAGTGAATGCAGGTTATTCAACTGGAATTTGAACTTGGCTCACCCATTTCTCTTTCCGAGCCAATATCCACTGCACCACAATGCACAACCGTTACTAAACACTTCCAGCACCTGGTATTCCCAAGCGGTCACCCATCTAAGTGCTGACCAGGCTCAATGTTGTTTAACTTCAGCGATCGAGTGAGAACCAGTGTATTCAACGTGATAGGCCGTAAGCCCCTCCAAACAATGTAAATAATGTAAATGAAATTTTTACTTTTGATGTTCAAGATTTATTGACAGTCGATTTAAAAGACATGGATAATTTTTAGCAGGTTTCCAGTCATATTTTTTTTATTAGTCACAAACCATGTTTTGGTGAGCCTAATCCACTAACTAGATAAACTGAAATTTTTTTTGGCCAAGAACAGACTTATACATAATACTGACTTACACAAGAATCAGGACAGTTAATTATGAAAAAACAACTTTAACCAATGTGTTTTACTTACTTTAGCCAATGTGTTTTGTCCTCTGATAGACTTTCCTTGATTAAATCCACCAGCGGATGAAACAAATTGGCAAAGATAAGTTTTCATATCTTTTTACAGATATATTTTTGGATATAGGCTATGAAAGTTGGCTCTCTGTGCAGGGCCCTGAAATTCTTTCCGTCTGAATCTATCCTGCACTTATATAAATCTACCATCCGCCTTTGTATTGAATACTGCTGCCACTGAATCTATCCTGCACTTATATAAATCTACCATCCGCCTTTGTATTGAATACTGCTGCCACATCTGGTCGGGTACCCCTGCTATTCTCCTGGGGGTTCTTGACAAAATACAGGGAAGAATCTGTTATGTGATTGATACTGACTTAGCTGACCGCCTGCAGTCACTCTCTCACCGGCGTGATGTGGCTTCCCTGTGCCTCTTCTATAAATACTTTCATGGCTTCTGCTCTGATAAACTTAAATCACTGGTGCCCCCTAGGTTTGAATTCGCATGAGATACTAGATTGGCAACTAGGTCCCACCCTTTGACAGTGAAACCGATGAAATGTAACCACAATTTCTACTCCAACAGCTTCTTTTCTTGCACTTCACATTGAATACACCGGTTCTCACTCGATCACTGAAGTTAAGCAATGTTGAGCCTGGTCAGTACTTAGATGGTGACTGCTTGGGAATACCAGGTGCTTTAAGCGTTTAGTGATGGATGTGCATTGTGGTGCAGTGGATATCAGCTTGAAAAAAGAAATCGGTGAGCCAAGTTCGAATTCCAGTTGAATAACCTGCATTCACTTAAGCACTGGTACCCTTGAGAAAGGTATTAATCCATCCCTTCCCTCCAGTTATGGGTTAAATAACAGGGTAGGACTTGGGGACCCTGCCCTTAAAAACAAATCCCAATGAATCCTGATACTTGAAAAGAAAAACATATTACTAGACACAAAACTTATATAAAAAACAACAGTAAATTGTTGAAAGAAAAAGGTATTACCAGCAATAAATAAATAAAATTTAGTTGGCAATGAATGACTTGCCGAGGTTGATATGCCATAAAACAAAACAATCACCTAACAACCTATGTCCTGAAAAGGCATGAGACTTTCTTCTTGGACCTCACTAATGATGGTTCATCAAACATTGTATTTTAATTTTGATCCCTTAGCACATGACATATATCTTGTCAACAACTCATAAATACTGGTTAGGTTAGGTTGATTTTAGAACATGTCAACCGTTGTCAGGTTTTATAAATCATGGATTACTGGATTCTAATATGTGGACAGACAGAAAGACATAAATAGAAAAGATGTTTGAATAATGGACTCTTGAGTTTTGATTAACGGCATATCAACACCCCTGTGGGTTATTTAATTCCAAAAAGGTGTTTTTTTAAGATATTTTTTAAATGTTCAGTTATAGTGAGAAGCTTGATTTAGTCTGATTTTAATGAAAATTTGTTTTTATTCTTTTTTATTTTAGAAAACTGAAAATGTCTTCCTGTTTTGTATTAAAAATTTTTTGATGAGAATAAATTTTTTTTCCTTAAAAAAATGTGTTATGGTAATATTTTTCCTTCAAAAATGTATATTTTTCTATAAAAGTCTATTTTTATGTATATATTTCTATAAAAGTATTTTTATACTTTCATAGTGTTTTGACCCCAGTTTGGGGAATTGACTCTTGATCATCAGGAAAATGGAAAAGATATATCAGAGATACTGTTTGGCTAAAAAGTCTAAATAAAGATGTGGTTTCAGTGAAATGGAAAAACTTGTCAATTTCAAATATTTTTAATTGTCAACTGTCCTAAATATTTGTTTATACTTCTGAGATGAGGTAGTATTTACATTGTTTCTATTAATCAGATTGTTGTCTTTATCTTTGTTGTCATGTTTACTATGTTTTTGTGAATGAAAATGATATACCCTAGTGATCGAAATAAAAGGTTTAGTTTGAAATTCCAAGCATCTGAACAAGATTGGAGTGTACAACAACTGAAACATCACGAACATGGCAGTAGGGAAGGGGACGGCTGTCTGAACAATGTAAATAATGTAAACTTCTTTTCTCGCACTTCCCACCTGTGGAATTCCCTTCCATTCACTTGCTTCCCCGACAGCTACAACCTCCAAGTATTTAAATGTGAAGTCAATAGTCATCTATCTCACTAACCTGCATTTTCTCTCTCTCATGCTTCTTTCTCCGTCCACTCCACTCTCATCAGTATTCTCATCCTTCTCTTACCCACTTCCTGATACTCCCTATAACCTGTCACTCTTTCTTATAACTTTCCTCCTATGTAACTCCCTGCAAAACAGTGGCAGTAAAATGCCTTACTTGGGGTGATAAGATTATAAAAAAAACAAAAAAACTGTCCTAAGTATGACATCAAACTACTTAGGCTGGGTAAGAGTCGTTAGCTTTTGATGGCAACTTGTCTAAGAGAAGGAAATCTCTGAAATAAAAACCTCTATACCCTACTCTGTGTAATAAAGGGTAAGCTAAACCCTCCCTCCCTTTGTGGGTAATCTTCTTAAAGATGTTTTCATGATAAAAACACTGAGTTTCCAGTCTCCTAAACTTGTTGGTGTTAGTAAGGACATACAACTGTAAAACTTGCTCCAATATTTTATGATGGTTCAATTATGTATGATACATAGACCATATGAGACATGAATCCAGCTTATCAAAAATGATTTAAGCAAGTTGAGATTACAGCCAGGCTTTACACAAAATCAGGCAGCTTGGAAAAGAGCCATAAAAAAAACCTCATCCAAACCTTCTTAGCATGGAAATAGACATTAAATGATGATGATGATGATATAGTCTCTGACATCTTTAAACAATGACCAGCATTAATATCTAAAATTGTCATTTCAATATTTTGGTTAGAGCTGTTAATCTCAAATATTTAACAATTCACAAGTATTTTATAGGTGGATAACTTGCAAGGAGCTTACATAATCATTAAAGAATTTTGATTCATCAGAAAATTCAAATAGCAAAACCATCAAAGATTTATAGGTACTACTTGTAATGTTGTTCTTCTATGTGCCCTGTCCCTTAAGAACGTAGGCAATCATGGCTTTCCATGTTTCCCTATCCCTGGTGGCTCTGAGCATGCCTTCTCCTGTTACACTGTGCAATCCTCGTTCCCTCATCCAACTGATTAGGTCCTTCAAATATGTTATCTGCTGCTTTCCCCTGTCTCTTTTTCCCTCTATCTGGCCTGTTAGTATCAGGTTCTCCAAGCCCTCCTTCCTTTGTGTGCCTCATGAACTTTATCTGTCTCTTCCTGATGCTCAGTATTAATTTCCTTTTTGTTTCCATCATTTCTAAGACCTCATCATTGCCCAGATGCTCGATCCATGAAATTTGCAGCATCCTTCTGTATAACTACACTTCAGTTGCTTCAAGTTTTTCCTTCATCTTTGATGGTATTGTCCAGCATTCACTGCCATATTGAAGGACGGACATCACATAGCAATCCAGTACTCTCTTCCTAGTTTCTAGCAAAATTGTCCTGTTTCTTAATACCTTACTCAACTTTTGGAATGCTTCCTTTGCCATGCTAATTCGCCTTTGGATCTCAGTGTCGCACTTTCC
This sequence comes from Ascarosepion bandense, assembly GCA_037127315.1. NCBI lineage: Eukaryota > Metazoa > Mollusca > Cephalopoda > Sepiida > Sepiidae > Ascarosepion > Ascarosepion bandense. Next base: position 2,809,242 of record JBBBDQ010000635.1, read on the forward strand.
ATTTTCTGTTATAACACTTCCTAGGCAGGCCTGAAAAGGCATCTCGGTTCCAGTCATTTTTCCACAATCATAACAATCTCTGTGACCTTTCTAGAAATATTTTCATGGTAATTGTTCAAATGTGCTTTTCTTTTTGGTACCTCAACTTTACTGTGAATTTAAGCAAAATACTAGGTCATATTATTTTACTGTTCAAATTGCTAGATTTAACCTTAAATTCTATGCTAACTGTTTCTTTTCTCTCACACTTCTTGATTGTGAAACTTCTGAATTTTTGCTTTCCAGTCAACTTTGATCATCAAAAATATGAATGCAATGTCAATCATCATCTTTTGTTGCCTTAATACCTGTTCTTTTACACTCAATAACTCATTGCATCTTAATGATTTCATCACCTTTCTTTATGTGAAATGATTTAAAAAAAATAAATATAAAACATGGTAATTGTTCAAATTTGCTTTTCTTTTTGGTACCTCAACTTTACTATGAATTTAAGCAAATTACTAGCCAAGTTCGAATTCCAGTTAAATTCCTTGCATTCACTTACACACAAATACCCTTGGGAAAGGTATTAATCCATCTATTCCTTCTAGTTATGGGTTAAATAACAAGACAGATTGGGTTCTATAGCCTTGGTCGGCAACCAGTCTACCGAAGAAAGCAATGGCAACCTACTGCGGGTTAATCTTCTGCCCAATTAGTCATGTCTCTTTTGAGACATGATTGCCCAAGCGTGTATCACATATGGCACTTAACTGACTGACTAGGTCATATCATTTTACTGTTCGGATGGTAATTGTTCAAAACAAAAAAAAAAACAGATGGTAATTGTTCAAATGTATTTTTCTCTTTGGTACCTCAACTTTACTATGAATTTAAGTACTAGGTCATATCATTTTACTGTTCAAATTGCTAGATTTAACTTTAAGTTAAATCTAGCAATTTGAATCTACTACTAAATTGACATTTAGGTCCCAACTTTTTACTGTTGAAATAGTTAAATGTAACATCCTCTTCTATTATGTCTCTTTTCTTGCACTTTGATAACAGGTCTAATGTTGTTCTATCGAGTCTTTATCTGTAAAACATAACTTAAAAATTGACAGTGAGTGCTTTTTTATATAATTTTTAAGCATGAAGTTGAAAAATAATTTTTAAGTACTGTTTAAAAATTTAGGAATATATTTTCTGTAATCTTATGTTTCATTGAATTTTAGAAATGTCTTTAAATTTACTGCAGATGTTACTATTATTTTCTGATAATGTCATGTATGGTTGATTGTACTTACAAAAATTGTCATGTTTATACAAAAAAATTCAAAACTCTTAAAAATAGTGATGTTTGATGATGTGTATAAAGCTTTTCTATTTATGATTAGTAAATGTGGTTTTAATATCATCTAAAAGAATGAAATTACTACAAAATTTTAAAAGATTTCATATTTAACAAATTTTTTTGAATTAAAAAAAAAATGAAAACAATTCTCATTTCTTATTGAGAACAGTTCATTATTTATCAAAAAAAATTTTTAAGACAATAGTGTCTTTGATACATCTTTTTTTATAAAAGCAAACTTTTCTAATTAAATAATTAGATAGCTTTATTACAGTTGTTATTCTACTATTTAGGGCAGGTTTTCAGTAAATTGTGTTTGTCAAAAACAAATTGATGATTTAAATTCTTAACTAATATAAATATGAAGAGGCTGATATTTTAATTTTTTTGAAATTACATAAAATTGATGAACTGGAGTGGGAAGTAACAAATGTAAAACAAATTTCTCCCAAGAATTTCTAAAAAATAAAAAAAAAGTTAACAAAAAAATTTTATTCCTTTGTGAAGAAGTCCTGAAAATTTCATTAAAATCCAAGAATTATTTGATTTTAGTAAGAATTTCTAAAACAATGTTTTTAATGAAAAAAACAAAACAAAAACCAAAAAAAAAAAGAAAATGGAAGGAGAGTGAGGGAAAGATAGAGGGAAAGACTAAAAATCCATATATGAATCTTTCTCCCAAGAAAAACATGTTTAACCAAAATTTTGAACATGAATCAAAAATTTAATAAAATAGCAAAAAAAAAAAAAAAAAAAAAAAAAAAAATTTCCTTAATGATAAAACTTTGTTTTTATCAAGTTTGGGACCTTTTTTTTCATTATAGTATTCTCTTTTTTTAAAAATTTTAGATGATACCTTATATATTATTGACGCTCTCACACCCTGAAAAGAATGGTAGACTTTGAAAAAACAATAGCTACTCTAGCATCTACTCATTGCTTATTCAGTAATGAATTAGAGCACTCTAGCTATTGGCGTATGATACATCATGTGCTAAAAGTCTGCCTTCTTCTACTGAGCACCCATAGCTCAGAGGTAAAATTGCCGACTGACACCAATTTGGTCAGGTTTCAATCCTGGGTAAAAAAACAAACGGATGTCTAACCATACTGATGAGCTGTGATTCAGCAAAACAGATCTGTCTGCAGATGACTATATATATATATATATATATATATATATATATATATATATATATATATATAATTTCAAACATTATTATAGCTGATATTTGAAAATATATTGAGTAGAACCTCATAGTACAAGTGCACCATTGTGCAAGGAACTTGCTTTACAGGTTGCCATTTGTAAAAATTTTTCTATCATACAACAATTAAAAACTCACAGTACAAGTGATTGTCATACACAGTGGGCATCCGTGCTTGAAAGGCAATCAATGGTGTTTCTAGATGACGTCATCGATTTCTAAAAAAATAGCATATTTTATAATGTTTCATTGTTGGCAATTTTCTTTAATTGCAATTTTTCTGCTTATATAACTTAAAAATAAGCATTCTGGGTGGTTTTGTGGGGCGGGAACAGATTAATTATTAATGATAAATAAATTTTTTTATTTAAATTAATAGATAAATTTTATCTATTAATTTAAATAAAAAAAATTGCAATACAAACTCAGTGTGTGAACAAATTGGACTTGTACTGAGAGGTCCTAGTGTGTGTGAATATATATATATATATATATATATATATATATATATAAATGAGATTATAACTGTACTCGGGTCGAAAAATCTTTTATGAATCTACGAAGAAGGGAAAAAACGGTTTTAAAAAAGAAAGAACTAAGTACATGAACATCAGTCAAAAGAGTTTGGAATGAGTCAGCATGCAGGCCAAAGAAAAAAACCCTGATACGAGTACTCAACTCACAAAAATCACTCAATGACACCAAATAAAAATATATACAAAATTTACATTTTTTTTTGCATTCAAACAGAAACAGAATTCACTACTGGCAAGTGTCACAGGTAAGTATTCCGAAAAGGAAGGAAGATGAGTCAAGTATCTTTACCCAGTTAAGCTAGCGAAGTAGTCTAAGTGCTATACTTTTTAGAAGTCCTCAAATGTGTATATAAAGAATAATAATTAGTTTGGTCAATAAAAAAATAAAAAAAGTCTATTTAGCCATTTAGCTCCATGAGGTTCTCTTTCAGCTTTTAGATGGTTGGCAACATTTAGTAGAGATTCTTATGGCTGGATATACAAATCCTGAATCAGGTAGAAGTTGATAATGTCAGCAAATCCTTTTAACAACTAACTACCCTCTTCCCAAAACTTATTTTTATAGGGGCTAACACCTAATTAGCATATTTCTCGAATCATTTCGAATGACGTAGATCTTTCCTGAATTATCTGGAATGATCTAGAATCTTTCAAACGTTCTATTTCTAATTTCCCTATTTTTATAACAACTTCATGATTTAAAACTTTTTTGTAATAATTAGGACTCAGTAGAATCCCTTACTATAGATTTTAACTTTTTTGTGGACTTCATTAATATTTTTATATATAAACTTGCAGTATAGCCCGGCATTGCTCGGGTGTAATGAAAGCTTTAAAACTAACCCATGGTCCTGGAGCTCAGACTCTCCTAAAGAATATTTGTGTGAAGTTTGGTGAGAAATGGATAGAAATTGTGGATTTGCATAAAGGACATACAGACAGATAAACAGACACACAAACATCTTGCCTTTTATATATGTAGATATATATATATATATAATTGATTTTCTGCATTATTGTAGGAGCTGCAACCTTGAAACTTCTGAATATCATTTCTTATGTCTTTGTTTATGAGTGTATCAAATTTGAGTAAAATTGGACCACTCCTTCTATAACCCTATTTTTTTGATTAGCGATTTTTGATATTTATCTGAGGTACCTCGACACAAAACCTCACTAAGAATACTCGCAGACGCTTATAGTACAACTGTGTAAATTTTCAAGAAAATCGGTTCAGCCGTTTCGGAGTCTATAGGTAACGGATACACACACACAAAGTTTCATTTATAAATAAGTTTAGATAGATACATCCTCGTAACAAAATGAACATTGTACCAAACCTGCAGCATTTTGGGAAAATTTACTTTGGTCAACAAAATGAAAATTGAACTTTTGGCAGAAATGCTAGCAAATATCTGGAGAAAGAAGTGTACTGAATATTCACAGAAGAATTCTATCCCAACAGTAAAATTTGGAGGCAGATCAATTATGATCTGGGGTTGCTTTAGTATCGAAGTTGTAGGGAATATTGAAATAATAGTAGGGAGGATGAATGGAGCATTTTGTAGGGATATTTTAGAGAGAAATTTTATAGGGATATTTTAGAGAGAAATTTTATAGGGATATTTTAGAGAGAAATTTTATAGGGATATTTTAGAGAGAAATTTACATCAGAGGACAGATTTGCTGAGCTTGAAACTAGGCTGGATCTTTCATCAAGATAATGATCCTAAACATACTGTAAAACCTTTAAAATCATGGCTAAGTTCAAATAGAATAGACATTTTAAAGTCAATCTCCAAATCTCAATTTCATTGAAAATTTATGGACAGAGCTGAAACAGAGAATTCAAAGAAGGAACCTGCAAAACATGCATGAAATAAACTAAAAAAAGTATTAGCAAAGAAACAAGGAAAAAATTCATAGGAGATTAATGTAAACGCTCGTGTGCTTACAGGCTTTAATTAACAATAATGGTTACGCGACAAAATATTAACAAATGATTTAATAAATAAATTGAAAACTTTTGCAACATTAAATATTGGTTTTTCTTCATGGGATATTTTTATTGACAATTTCTTTAAAATCTGATTGTTTGTTCCTCTTCAGGTGGTTTGCTGACATATCACCTGAGGAGAAACAGTCCTGTTCTGAAACATGAAAATTTTCGTGTAGCGATATTATGCTTTTATAAACCATTGTAATAACAAAACTAAAATATATATATATTCTTTATTTGTAAATGAGTTATTATGCGACCTAGGTTTCTACCATGTGTTTTCAGGCAATTTGCGGGAACTGATTTCACTGTTTTTTTTAAGAACACTCATGTAACAAATATTTTTCTGGAACGCTTGCATAATGGGGAATTTTTGAATGTGCAATTTTCAAAATTAGAAATTATAACGTTTTCATCCATTGTTGTATGAACCTAATAGGTATTTCATGGTATGGTTACACTTAATCATTATTGTAAGAACACTTTTTAATACAACTGTGTACTGGTCTAATTTTATTATGACCCAAAACTAATTAAATAATAATATGTATATATCCAAATGAATAAGAAATGAAGAAAATATTTGCTATGTTCAAAACATTTGTTAAAAAGTGCTCAATATAAAAATAGAGCAATGAATATTTATTATAAATTATACTTTAGAACTTGTACAAACTACAAAATTGTACATTTTGTTTAGACGTTGGAAGAACAATGTCTCATCAGATAGTTAGTAATAATGGTTATTATCATCACTAACTACCTGGTGATATATTGTTCTTCCAATGTTGAAACAAAATGTACAATTTTGTAATAGATTGTACGTTGTACATGTTCTAAACTATAATATATACATGTGTGTGTGTGTGTGTGCGCCCAAAACCCAAAAAGAAAGCAGAAAACAGTCTCTTAAAGTATACGACTTGCTTGAGGAGACCTCAGGGTTGAAACCCAGGTATAACAGTAGGTTGGCTTTTTAGCCTTTTGTAATATATGTTAAAAAAAATAAATGTATACCGTTCTCTACCTTTGTTAGAAGAATTTAAATCCAGGTGAAGAGAACCAACAGTTTTACAATTTTGAGTTCCCTGCATTTAATATATTTTTTTTTTTTTGTATATTATGCTCTACAGTATTTATTGTATTGAGCACTTTTTTAAAAAATGTAAATGCTAGAGAACTTGGAATCGTAAAACTGTTGGTTCTCTTTACCTGGATTTTTATATATATATATATATATATATATATACATACACACACACACAAATACACAATGGTCTTTATTACAACAGGGAGGATGTGTGCGGATGACTATATATATATATATATATACATACACATATTAGATAAAAAGTTTTTTTTAGAGTTATAATAACAATGTATAGGACTGCAACTCAAATGCTTTCAGGTTTTAGTGCCAAGTGCACATACACACACATTATATATATATATACATATATATATATATATATATATATATATATAACTATCTCAGAGAAAGAAAGTGAGAGTTTCTATAGATGTAGACAGAAAAGGAAATGAAAGCCAAGGGAAGGAAATGCTATCTGCTGCCAGTAACTCAATTAGCTCGGGTTCTGGCGATTCCAACTAACTGCCACTTCTCACTAACCAGAAATTCTTTATCAACAAATGCTTCACCCAAAATCAGTCCCTACTCTTCTGAATGCTATCAATCTAACTAATCCTGGGCATGCGTGTCTACTCGAAGAGTTTTCTCCCCTCTATGCCAACTCTGACCTTCTCATCTCATTGAAACTTTTCATCTTTTTCTTTTGACTGACTTGAGTCCAGGTTGTAACTCTTTAATTGAGCAACTCAGACAATTCTGCACAATTTGAATTGGCCGACATGAGTATGTAGATCTGCCAAAAGTGTTTGATTTGATTTTGCCCTGTTAAACTGAATGCATAAAAACATTTTGAAAATGAATCTAAGATTTATAGAACTTAATTTTATACATCTTAACTTTAAATTAGATATCAACTCAGAACGATAAATTGTGGGAGCCAAGTTCAAATTCCAGTTGAAATCCTTGCATTCACTTACACACAAATACCCTTGGGAAAGGTATTAATCAGTATTCCCTCCAGTTATGGGTTAAATAACAGAACAGATTGGATTCTATAGCCTTGGCTGGCAACCAGTCTACTGCAGAAAGTAATGGCCACCTACTGTGATATAATCTTCTGCCCAGTCAGTCATGTCTCTTTTGAAACATGATCACATTTGGCTCCCAACTGACTGACTTCCCTTGGACCCTCTTTACTCTTTTCAGTTTATAAATGCCACCACAGCTACCCAACCCTTTAACTACATCATTGAAATTCAATACTCATCATCCTGTAAAAAGATGGATGAGTGCCACATTTACCAACCTCCCCATCCAAGAAATATCAAGGTCAAGTTCATTATGATAGTTCTTGATAACTATATATAGATTTAACCAACTTTCAAAGAAGTCCCACTTTGTTCAGTCAAACAAAGTTGCTTCTATGATAACCACGACTGAACATTTCTTCTCAAGACGTGTATATATGGCTGGCTGGCTGGTCACTTGTACCTGAAGATACCCATCTATTAGGGCAACTAGTTAATCCCTGTTGCAGACACCTGCTCAGGAATATTTGTGTTCAACAGCCACAGAGCCCACCTGTGGTTCATACTGCAACTATGATAGGAGGACCTTAGTTACAGTTTCTGGGAGAAGGATGTTGTCTAGCATGATCAACAGTCTGAACAAGGCCAGCATGCTCAAACCCTCAGTCATGATGACTTGTGACCTTGTCATAGCACAACCATCGATGGCTCCCAAAGGGTTCAGTCCATCTAATTTCACTTGGTTCAACGTGTAGTATAGCTTTCAGGCAATATTGAAAAGAAAAGCATGCTGAGATCGATTCTTCCAGATTGATAACACAAAGAAGTCACCTTCCTAACAAATCCACTATGGTGAAATTCAAGCTTGGGTCACATGATCAGAAAGTGAACAAAATAACTTTTTCATTATTAATTTATTAATCCTTTTTAAAACATTTTAAATTTTGCCTATATATATATATATATATATATATATATATATATATATATATTTGGTAACCTGGTTACTTTGCTTCAAAATGACCTCCAATCAGTTATTAACTGGGGCAAGGCTTGTATATTTTAATACCTCAAAAACAAAACTGCTTTCATTTAATCAACACAGAGAACCTTTCCTGTCTGATATAAGCATGGCTGATGCTAAGCTTCAGGTTTTCTACTGACATGAAGTGGAGCAAATATATCAAATCAAATGCTCTGTTGACTGCAAGTAAAGTATGTTCTTTCACATTTGTACACCCATCATTCATCTGTACATTAAATACTGCTGCTGTATTTAGTCTGGTGCTCCTGCTGTACATCTCAAGATTTTTGACAAAATTCAAACAAGGTTCTGTCATATAACAGATCCTGACCAGACATCTTGACCTCAGTCTCTTTCTCACCAATGTGACGTGACGTCTGTCTTTTGTACAAATATTTTTATGGCAGCTGCTCTCATGAGATTCTATCCATGGTGCCCTGACTGCATAAATTTAAGTGTGCTACTAGATTGGCAACTAGGTCTCATTTTAGTGTCGAACTTTGCTAGATGAATCAAACACTTCTACTCGACCAGTTTCTTTTATCTCATGTCCCACCTGTGAAATTCCCTCCCAATTTCTTATTTCCCTGATAACTACTATCTTAAAAAAATCTTTCAATAAAACATACATCACCAGCCTCTGTTTTCTTGAACTCTGTTTTTTCTTTGGCCTTTTCTCAATCCTCATCATTCTCTTTCACTACCTGTGTTCTAGTTATATTGTCACCTTGTTGGGGTGAAATTATTAAATGTATATTGCGCGCGGGGGGGGGGGGGGTATTTCAAAGATGAGTATCCACTAATAATAATGTGTAAAATAAAAAAATTTCAAATTAAAAATAAATCCAATTCTTTAGAAATTATTTTGTTTACCTTTTGTTTTGATAATCAGACTGAAGAGAATGTCAGTCAGTTAAGTGCCACACGTGATACACACTTAGGTGATCATGTTTTGAAAGAGACATGACTGACTGGGCAGAAGATTATCCCACAGTAGGTTGCCAGCCAAGGCTGTAAGACCCAATCAGTCCTGTTATTTAACCCATAACTGAAGTGAAGAGACGGATTAATACCTTTCCCAAGGGTATTTGTGCATAAGTGAATGCAAGGAATTCAACTGAAAGGAATGTCTGTCAGTCAGTCAAGTGCCATACGTGATACACGCTTGGGCGATCATGTCTCTTTCGAGACATGACTGATTGGGCACAAGATTATCCCGCAGTAGGTTGCCATTGCTTTCTGCGGTAGACTGGTTGCCGACCAAGGCTATAGAACCCAATCTGTCCTGCTATTTAACCCATAACTGGAAGGAAGAGATGGATTAATACCTTTCCCAAGGGTATTTGCGCATAAGTGAATACAATGGATTCAACTGGAATTCGAACACGGCTCCCCGGTTTCTTGTTCCGAGCCGATATCCACTGTACCACAATGCACATCCTCCTGAAAGGAATGTACTTTCCTTAAAAAGGAAATACAGAGCCTTGCTTAAGGAAATGCTCTTCATGGTGGAGCACGAAAGCATACAAGATCCAAATCAAAGGGTAGTTTTTCCTACAAAGGGGAGGTCAGGCTTGATCCTTGCTGAAAACACATTTGCTTTATTTCTCTTAAATGCACAGACTGATAGCCACAGACGTGACACACTGTTTAATCGATAGAAATGGGGCAACTATTTCAAATATGAAGCGTACACTATAACAAAACTAATAAATAAATAAATATTCATTACTTGAAACATTAATTTTAATGGAAACATTTTTTCTATATGCCATGTTGCTTCAGGACATGGGCAATTATGACTGTCGTGTCCTTTGAGGCTCTTAATGGAAACATTTTTTCTATATGCCATGTTGCTTCAGGACATGGGCAATTATGACTGTCATGTCCTTTGAGGCTCTTAATGGAAACATTTTTTCTATATGCCATGTTGCTTCAGGACATGGGCAATTATGACTGTCATGTCCTTTGAGGCTCTTAATGGAAACATTTTTTCTATATGCCATGTTGCTTCAGGACATGGGCAATTATGACTGTCATGTCCTTTGAGGCTCTTAATGGAAACATTTTTTCTATATGCCATGTTGCTTCAGGACATGGGCAATTATGACTGTCATGTCCTTTGAGGCTCTTAATGGAAACATTTTTTCTATATGCCATGTTGCTTCAGGACATGGGCAATTATGACTGTCATGTCCTTTGAGGCTCTTAATGGAAACATTTTTTCTATATGCCATGTTGCTTCAGGACATGGGCAATTATGACTGTCATGTCCTTTGAGGCTCTTAATGGAAACATTTTTTCTATATGCCATGTTGCTTCAGGACATGGGCAATTATGACTGTCATGTCCTTTGAGGCTCTTAATGGAAACATTTTTTCTATATGCCATGTTGCTTCAGGACATGGGCAATTATGACTGTCATGTCCTTTGAGGCTTTTAATGGAAACATTTTTTCTATATGCCATGTTGCTTCAGGACATGGGCAATTATGACTGTCATGTCCTTTGAGGCTCTTAATAACTTTCATCTTTTTTTGCCATCTCTCACAAACCTTGATCCGTCATCAACTCACTCAAGCTTGCCAAATAGGTTGTGCAACGCTTTCCTTTGCTCTCTAACATTCAATCTTTCCTGTGAGTATCAAATTTTTCAAGCCCTCCTACTAATTATGTGCTTCAGAAATTTCAACTCCCTTCTTGGTGTTAAGCATCTTCTTCACACTCCACCCACGTCTATTGAACAGGTGTAGAGGCTCATCCCTTGTTCCCTGTTTAGGATGTGGTTTCCGGCTTTCTCTTTACCAATCTTCTCACTTTTTTTTTTCAATTGGAGTAGATAGACTAAACTATCGCCCGGTTCACACTCCACCCACGTCTATTGAACAGGTGTAGAGGCTCATCCCTTGTTCCCTGTTTAGGATGTGGTTTCCGGTTTTCTCTTTTCCAATCTTACTCTTACGTAGCCCCCTGCGCATCAGTGGCATTACCGCCTTGCTCGGGGTGATATGATTTTAAAAAAAATAAAAATAAAAAAAATATGGTGCATCTCTTCGGAATGTGGCCTTCCACATCTCTATCCTTTGTGGCTCTTAACACTCTTTCTCTTGTTACTCCTCCCAAACCCTGCCTTGCCATCTATTTGCTCAATCAAGCCCAAGTACGTCATGTGCTGCTTTCCCCTGTCTTTTCATCCATCCTGTGAGTATCAGATTCTTCAAGCCCTCTTTCCTCATTACATGTCCCAGAAACTTAGCTGTCTCTTCCTGAAATATGTTTCTTTTTCATTTATATTCTCTCAAAGACCTAGTTGTTGCTCACATGTTCAGACCATGGAACCTCTGCATTCCTCTGTAGAACCATATTTCAGTTGCTTTACATCTGCACTTCATGTTTGATGAGATTGTCCAACATTTGCTGCCATTGAAGGACCGACACCACATAACAATCTATTACTCTTCTTTGTTTCAAACAAAATTTTGCTGTCTTTGAATACTCTACTCAGCTTTTGGAATGCATCCTTGGCCATGTCAATATGCCTTCGGATCTCAGTGTCACACTTACCATCCACCGTTAGAACACTTCTGTATTTAAATTTCTGTGCCTGCTTGATTTTAGTATCCTTGTCCTGTAGTTGGCATTTTGGGCTCCACTTTTTACTGATAACCATGCATTTAGTTTTCTTGTTTATATGTAGTCCTTTTTTTCTGCTTTCTTTTTCCTATTTGTGTCTGCTATCATCTGTGTGTATTATGGGATAAATTTAATAGACATTTGAAAATTACTCTACTCAGTACTCTACTCAGCCTTCTGATATTTGTCCTTGGCCATGCCAATACACCTTTGTATCTCAGTGTCTCATTTTCCATCCTCTGTTGAAGCTTTTTGCAGGTAATTAAATTTCTGTGCCTGCTAGATTTTAGTATCCCCAGCATGTAGTTGGCATTTTGGGCTCTTCTTTTTACCGATAAGCATGCATCCAGTTTTCTTGTAGTTTATATGCAGTCCTTTCTTTCTGCTTTCTTTAGCTACCTTCTGTAGGATATCTTGCAGTTTTCTTTTCATATCTGCTATCAGATCTGTATCATATTATATTGTTCAGATTGCGGCCACCAGTGATGAATCTTTGCAGCACTTCTAGATCTTTCCGAATTGCCTCGCTGTATACGTTGAATAGATTCAGTGAGAAAACGTATCCTTGTCTTACACTGCTTTCTATCGTTGTATATCTACTGATTTCCTGAGTGTATGCAGGCAGTTTGCTGCCAGTACAGGTTCTTGAAGCGTCCTTTTTGTTACCACTGTCTGCAAAACTTTGTCAATACTCACATGTTTGGCCCATGGTATTCTTGACATTTTACAGTAGAACCACATTTCTTCGACTTCAGTCTGTGAGGAAATTGTCTATCATTCATTGCTATATAGGCAGACTAATACTACATAACAGTTCAGCACTTTTTTTCTTTGTTTCCAGCAATTTTTTCTGTTTCTTTATACATTACTCAGATTTTACAAGACATCTTTCAGTAACCCAATACACCTTTGGCTGAACTGTGTCACACTTTTCATCCCCTGTTAATATGCTTCTCAGATATCTAACACTGTTCCACCTGTTTGATTTCATGATCTCCAACCTGTAATTGGAGGGTCGAGCTGTTCCTTTTGCGGACAACCATACATTCAGTTTTCTTGTAATTGATGTTTAGTCTTTTCTTCTTGTTTCCCTACACTACCTTCTGTAAGAGATTTGAAATAAAAGCTCAATTATATTTTAGATAGGGTTTATTACAACTCTCTTCTGCAAACTTGAGAAACGAGTGGTTAACAAATGGTAAATCCTTGCTAAAACATAAATTGTAAAAACCACAAAATAAACAATAAATCATTTCATGAAAGCAAGACAGTTGTAAAAAACTGAACATTGTTTGCATGTTTTATAGTTCATAGACTGGAAAGTTCCACTAAATTAGAAATCTAATAACAATTGAATTCTCTTCAATATTTGTTAGAATTCACGACAGACTTGGAATATAAACACAGTGGAAACTTTGAAGACAACATAATTCAGTATCTTCCTTTAAACCCATACCCCTGACTGCTGGGATATGGTTATGACTGTTGCAAAGTAAGTGGCAAATTCTATATTTAAACAAGGTCACATCAACATGAACAAATAAATCATACTCCTGATATGAATTACATGAACAGCTAGCATTAAAATCATCTGCAATGCATTTTTATATCTACTTATATATTTACTGTAAGCATTATATATTAGAAAAAATTTAGGCAGACATGTTAGTTCATGGTAAATCAGAAGTATAGGCCTATTTCATGCGAACCATCATCAGCTTCTGTCTTTATTGGACAGAAGATTTTACACAAATTCGTGTCAAATCTGTACAATAAAGATGGAAGCTGATGATGGTTTGTCTGAAATAGGCCTAGATTTCTGATTTACCATGAAATAACGTGTCTGCCTAAATTTTTTCTTATATTTGCTTTATATGTATTTATATACATATATATTAACAGCTCTCTTAGAGAGTTATCCTACCACTGTATGTACAAGATACTCCTTTGGATTCTTCTATATCTATACTGCATGCGTATATATATATATATATATATATATATATATATATATATACTATTTACATTATTCGGACTATAAGTTTACTGAAAAGCAAGAAGCAGAAAGAGAGTTCCACAAGCGAGAAGTGCAAGAAACAAAACTATTAGGTGCTGGTGTAGTATATGGCCTACCTCAGTAAGAGTAAATTTGTTTGGATGTGTTCTACCTCAGTAAGAGTCAATTTATAGAGTTAAATATTCAGCTATTTATTAAAACTGATTATTTTCCCTAACTCTTACCAAACAATTATAATACTTCCTTATAATATGCTTTTTAAGCTAGGCTACATACTATACCAGAAACAGAATTTCATAGGCCACATTCAAAATATAGGCCATATATTAGACAGGCGCCATTAGTTGTTTATGCAGCATGAAAAACATATATATATTTCAAATATAGCTCCTTCTTGCTACGTGTAGGTGACAAAAAATGCATGAAACCGACAATAGTAAAGAGGTGGGTTCTTTTTTACATCAAATTTTAGGCTCTTTATTTCAGACTGAAAACATTTTTACTGTATTAATGCTTTCTTGCACACATACACGCTTTGTTTTTGTCTATACTTCTGAGATGAGGTAGTATTTACACTATTTAAATTGTTTGGACGATTGTCCTCATCTTTACGTTTACATTTTCATGTTTCTGGTGCTAGTAATTTCAAACCGGACCCTTTATTTCAATCACTGGGATATATCATTCTCATTCCATGTGCAATGCCACTTCAGGAAGCCATGTAGTTATCTCCCTTTCACTTAACTTTCTAAGTAATTTCTTTACCACTGCTGTAGCCAGGTAATGAACTCACAACTCTTTGGGTCAAGTCACTCAAAGACACATGGCCTAGTCAATACAGATGTTGGTTAGTTCCAGTGACTTGACCCAAAGAGTTTTGAATTCAATACCAGGTAGTGGTAAACAAATTACTTAGAGAGTTAAGTGAAAGGAAGATAACTACATGGCTTCCTGAAGTGGCATTGCACATGGAATGAGAATGATATACCCCAGTGATTGTAATAAAGGGTTCAGTTAGACATTTGTAGCACCTGAGGACGGTTGGAGCATACAACAACATACATGGCAATAAAGATGAGGATAATAGTTCAAACAATGAAAACAGTGTACATACACACACTATATCTATATATATATATATATATATATATATATATATATATATATATATATATATATATATATATATATATAGTGACTATATATAAAATCATGAGAGTGGATGAAAGTTCAGATTTGTGTTTATTAACACAACAAAAATGGCGCCTTGTAGCAAGATTTTTGTCAGCACAACATCATTAAAATGCTTTATTTTTCAATTCGTGATTAACTAGACAGAAGATTTTCTTGCAGGATATTATCACTTTTTTTCTCTTCAATAGAAACCAGTCTGTCTTGCTATTCAACCCATAGTTAAGGGGAATAGAGATAGATTCATACTTTTCCAATGGTGAGTAAGAGTTTTTTGTTTTGGATAGCAACTTGCCTAAAAGAAAGAAATCTTTGAAACAAAAATCTCTACACCTACTCTGTGTAGAATAGAGGAAGCTGAACTCACTAATCTTGGTATGTAATCTTCCTAGAGATGGTGTCTTGATAAAAATGCTAAGTTTCCAGTTTCAAAAATTGATTGGTATTAGTAAGAGCATACGACTGTAAATCTCGTGATAATATTTTCATGATGGTTAAATTACATCAAGAAAGCTCCATCCAGCACAGAGTAGAATGGAAACAGACATTAAACAATGATGATGATGATTGTAATGAGCCTGACCAGAATTTAAACATGAATTATAGAAGTTTATCATATTTACAACATGTACGAAAGTTTCTGTATTACTATATTTGTCAACATAAAGAAGCAAAAACAGCACATTGCAGCAAAATTTCTATAGGGCATTTTTAACAATATTGATAATTTTCAGTTCAATAGGCTACTGAGCAATGTTGGGTTCACATTAATATTCACTTCAAATGATCCAATTTCTGGAGGGAAATATATCTAAGAATATTTAAATAGTATTTATAGTTTCCTTATTTACTTGCAAATAGTTATATAGGTTCTGTATAATCATTTGCAAATAGTTATATAGGTTCTACAACTACAAAGTAACTTAGCAATGAACTTAATGGCTGGTGAGGGCAGCCTTTAAGATATGTGTTATCCAGAAAAAAAATGAAATAAATAAATACAAAGTAAGAAGCCTTCTTTTGATAAAACCTGCTTACCTGTGGAGAACTAGTAACATAGATGTCATCTGCATCATAGAAGCCCTCCTTTGGTCGAAGTCTCCATACATATACAACACTTGTGCCGAAACTGTGAACAGCTTCCCAGGTGCTGTTTCTGGAGGTGAAGAAAAGAAACCAGTATGTCAATATCAATTCATCAGTTAAAAAAAAAAAAGAAAAAAAAAACAACAACAACTATGCAAACAATAACAAGAATTATACCACAACAGGAAATAACTATAAAAACATATGAACTAAATAGTGTTTTGTTTTTGACAACATTTCAAAGTTAGCATAAAACTGATGTGATAGATTCGGGTTTCCGGAATGTTTTATAAGTAGAATCATTGATGGTTTCATGGGTGGGGAGGGAGATTTCAAACATAAGAGCCCCTTTTCCAGCTCTGCTAATCGACCTCCCCATAACTGGATACCACTTCATATGCCTCCTGTTCCACTTTAGTAGCATGACTGGCAGTTCTGAAATTGTACAGTACATATTCCAGATACATCACCACCAACCAACCAACCAATTGCCTTTAGGCATTAATCATTGATCAACAGCCTCCCATTTTATTCTAATTAAGCTGTCAGTTTGATCTGGCACAGGTTTTCTCTCGGAATAATTTGATGAAGGCTTTGAATAATCTGATGTTGTATTAATTAATTTAATAAAAGTTTAAATGAATTAAAGAAATTAATTCAAGAAAAGCTTTTGTTTCTCACCTCGACAGTCCATCATGGTTGAATCCAAAAGTCAGCTACATGGAACTGAGGTATCACCAGGTATTTTGGCCAGCAATGATGAATAAAAAATGGGCTGATCCCATTGCAAGATAATGTAAGCGCTTAAAAACAAGCTGACAAAAAAAAAAAAAATAGAGGTAGGCACTGAGGTCTAGCTCACCCCTCTCTATTCACTGGACCAATAATTTTTCAAGGCCTTTAGATACATATACTGTACATTCTATATCAATATGGATAATATTGATGACCCACATTTTATTTTGTTATTCTTGATGAAATAAATTCCTTAACATCTCATTAGTAACTGTGATTTCTTGGACTAATAAAATCGCATCCGATCCTAGCAATGACACTTTGAGGTTTCAAAATGGCCTGTTTTCTTTGTTTCAACTTTTATTTAAAGTGAGCGAATTTCAGTTGAATTCCTTGCATTCACTTATGCACAAATACCCTTGGGAAAGGTATTAATCTGTCTCTTTCCTCCAGTTATGGGTTAAATAATAGGACATTGGGTTCTATAGTCTTGGTCGGCAACCAGTCTACTGCAGAAAGCAATGACAACCTACTGTGGGGATAATCTTCTGCCCAGTCAGTCATATCTCGAAAGAGACATGATCGGCCAAGCGTATGGCACTTACCTGACTAACTAAAAAGTTTTAAGCTTGACCCATTTTTTCACAAAAGATCCAATATGAGAATTTTAATTTTAAGGACTAAAAGAATGAAAGTATATGACAAGTGAGTTTAATTGCTAAAGGAAGAAACAGATTAGTATGTACATTTCACAACTGATTATTTTTTAGCACATGTTGTGCAGTGGGTGTTCTGATAAATCCCTGACTGAGTAGACAAAGTGATTCCTGGAGGGTCCATCTACGAGAAACTCAGGAATTGGGATGTTGAAAGTAACATCAATCAGCTACATGACACACTTTTTACTTTTATTATATATATATATATATATATATATATATATATATATATACTTACACACACAAAAAAAGTCACCAGCTATTTTACGATCATAGTTGCCTATCGTAAAAATCGATTTGGTCGTAAGTGATCCTGTAATTAATTTTGCAATTGTTTTTAGGCATTATTGTATTTTTTAAATTTGTTTTTCTTTACAATTCATAACATTTTTGTATCAACAGTGTTTTGTTAGTCAGGTTAAGTCAAGCACTGCAGACAACATCACAATTTTTCTTTTTGTAGGATTTTGAATTGAATTGTCATTGTAAGCCATTTATTAATTTCCCTGTTTAATAATTAAAAAAAAGAAAGAAAACAGTGTACCCACTAAAAATAATGTTTAGTAAGAAATATCGGATAAAAAAAAATCCTTTCAAAAAATAATACACACGCACACCTGAGGTGGTGTTGAAAAGTTCCCCAAACAAAAATCTGATTAACAGATTTATTTTGTCGGATCGAGATTTTTCAGCACCCCACGTTAATATTTACTAGGACCGCTCCGAAAGTAATACCTCCTACGATATCGGCGTTACAGCAGTCTAAGTTGAACTTGCCCGCTAATAATCCATAAATCTGCAACATGATCACACTGGTCCACATACTAGTTTGAAAACCATGGATCTTGTTACAAATTTTGGCTTAACTCTCCTAACACACCCAACCTATTGTCTGGATTCGGCGCCTTCCGACTTTGATATGTTTGGGCCGATGAAAGATGGACAACACGGACATTTTCCTGACAGCGACGCCATTTTAAGACTGCTGTGATAAACTGGTGGAGATTTTTTTTTTTTACAAGCGCAACTTGCCGTCTCTTGTTTATCACTGGCTAGAGAGAGTGCTTAACTGATAATAGTGATGAATGATTATATGAAAAAGAAGAAAAATATCTGTTGCTAAAATCTTGTATTATCTAATGATGTTATGCTTCCAGTAGACTTTCCGTGAGCATGACTATGATCGTCCCTCATTTTTACATCTCGCTAGTGAACACTAATAACTGCACCAGTAAAATGAAACAAGTAAAATAAAAATAGGGAAAAAACAAGAACAAAGGAAAACAGACTCTTTATTTTAATAAGCTTGTAGCAATTTAATTTTAAAAGAAAAAAACCCTTGCTAGTTGATCAAGTTTACGCAGACTGGGCCACAACATACGATTCTGTTATTTAGTGTTCGTTACTGTTATTGTTTTTTTAAAGGTTGATAAAACAAAAACATTGTGTTCATAAACATATTTGATTTTATTATAATTGTTTTACAATACATAAATTTATATTTAACAAATGAAGTTAAAATATTTTCTTTTTGCTCATATTAAAAATAGATAAAAGTTTAAAAAATTCATTCAAAACCAACTTTTGTTTGCCAGTATATTTCAATCAATAAACATTTTTTTCCTATTTTTTTTTCTCCACATGTACATTTTTTTTTCTTTTCTTTTTCCACTTTACCATTCACTTTAGGATGTGCGTTGTGGTGCGGAACGAGAAATCGCAGATCCGAGTTCAAATTCCAGTTGAATTCGTTGCATTCACTTTTGTAAAAATATACCCGTAAGGAAAAGTAATCCATCTCTTCCCTCCAGTTATGGGTCAAAAATAGCAGGACAGATTGGGTTCTGTAGCCTTGGTTGGCAACCAGTCTCCCACAGAAAGTAATGGCAACCTACTACAAGAAAATGTGCCAATCAGTCATGTCTCTTTCGAGACATGATCGGCCAAAGCGTATATCACGTATGGTACTTAATTGACTGATTGATTAACCATTCATTTTACCATGCCATTACCTAAATTCAAGTGGGCAAAAAACGTTTTAAACCACGAAAGATCTTTAATTTTTCTTCAGTACGGACAAATAATCTTTCCGGTTTCTGGTGAGAATCGTCCAAATGTCTTATCAGGTTTTCTTCTTTCAAAAGTCATTACAATTTTAAAATGTTCAAGTCTAGGGTTAACCGCTACATATTCCCATAAATTGCCTCTTACTCTATAATCCTTTAAATTGAGCGACTTTATTCAATTGCTGTAAAAACACCCACATCCGTGTTAAAATTTCCTTTCTGTGATATTTTAAAATAGAGGTAGTATTTGTTTTAATTTCAGATTAAGTAAATTTCAAATCATCTAATTTTCCTCAGCATTTCAGATAAGTATAGTATTTTATTTGTAAAAGATTATTTTATATTTGTCGATATTTTTTAGATGAGACTTTGTAATTACATTGTTCTGACTACTGTCCTCATCTTCGTTGCAATATTCAAAGCGTTTCGGCCGTTATAAGCTCTGGCCTTCTTCAGATGATTGAAATTTCGAACTGAAGCCTTTGTTCCGTTCACCGGGATAAATTGTTCTAGTTCCATGAATCATGCCTCTTCCAGATGTCTCAGTATCAGTTATCTCCCTTAACTCAACTCCCTTAAGTTTTTTTTATTCGCCTCTGCTGTAGCCAGGTAATGAACTCACAACTCTTTGGATAAAGTCACTGGTTAAATTCAACCAACGCATTTCCATATACCTGAGAGTTGTTGCAAAACAGAGAGGAACATTACTCCTTTGCGTCACAGATGTCCATTTCAGTTTCATCCAAATTTCGTGTATGTGTGCGTGCGAGCGCGCGCGCGCACACACACACACACACACACACACACACACACACATTTTAAGTGATTTCTATAAAATCTAAAAGAAAATAAAAATTGAAAAAATAATTTCATTTATTACTAAAAAATTTCTGAAAAGTTTAATAAAATCTCATAATTAACTGAATTTTTAGGACTTAAAAATTAACTTTTCTGGTTTCTAAATTTATCATTTTATTACTCAGGCAGGGTATGGATCGTCCAGACTGAATGTGAAAAGATTAAGAATAAATCCTAATGTCTTATTTCAAACTTGGTCAAATTGCATACGTGTGTGCTCACACATAAAATGACACAAGCACATGCAAGTAATGCACGCATAACACACATTAATAGGCACATGCGCACAGTGAGTGACGGACAGACAGAAAATTAGTTCTTTTATAATAGTAAACAAAGTAATCGCCTTTTGTACTTTGACCGAAATATTTATGTTCAGCTGTGAAACTCAGTCTCTCTTTTATAGAAAGGTTTATATGACGGCAGGGGCATTGCAAGTGTTTCGTGACCCTCCCACATCCCAAATTATACGATACACCCCCGCCCTCACTCTACATCATGTTTATAAAGCAGTTCTCATATAAAATAATACAAATTAAATTGTATTCATTGTAACCTATTCTGTATAATAATGAATTATACGCAATATAGGTGAATATTTCAACTAGAAAAATTGAAAATAAATACATTTATCAAATTAGAGACATGTAATAAATTAAATAGATCATTTCATCCTAATTAAATCAACAATGTTTTGTGGTAATTTCTACATCAACTTAAGAGTTTTATTATTAAAAAGTGGAATAATTTTAACACATTTAACATTTAGTGAATATTTTTCTTTTATAGATTTAGCATGAGCAAAACAAATTTTCACACACACACAAAACAACAAACAAATAAATAAGACCCCCCAGAATGACGTTAAAATTCGCGAATTTTTTTCATCCTAATTGTCAATTATGATTCATTTGATTTGTAACTTATAAATGTAGGTACGAAAAAGTAAATATTGATAAGATGGCGAGGGTTACAAAGCCCTGCCAGAGCTAGCCTCTACTCCGCCTTAGTCGGGGGTGTTTTTTTGCCGGGGGGGGGGGGGATAAAACGCGCCGGTCTATGATAGGGTCAAATTTACAGTTCAGATTTTTTTTTTTTACTTTTTTAAAAAATTTTTTTCAGTTTTCTTTTTTTTTCACACCTAATAAACATTGGCTGAAAAGAAGAAAAAAAAAACAAAAACGAAAGGGTCAGTCATAAAACAGACAGGAAGAAAATGCACCAAAAAGGCGCATTCGGGTGGCAGAGGATTTTGCTTTTAATTTTAAAAAAAATTCAAATTTCAAGATATATTCTTAAAAAATACTGTGAATGACATCTTAAATTCGTAATCTGCACTTCTTAGCTCTTCTTCTTGTACTCATACAACCACATCAATTAACCTACCTTGAGTAGCTCTTAGGTCTTGCATTGGGTGAATAATTAAATGAATAAAATAAAAACAACGAGGAGTGACCTCCGGAAATCGGAAGTATTCTCATTACAAATCGCTTCTTCGTTACGTTGAAATTCTTACCTTTGTTGTTGATGTTTTCTATTTTCGATTTCGTATATCAATGTACTATTTGAATAGTTGAATAAAAGGCCTATTGATTTTTTTAATCGTAGTCATATCATTCTATTCCACATATGCAGATTACATATTTCAATGAATAAAGGGTTTCTCAGTTCACTTTGAGAGTACGGAATATTATAAACTGTTTCGATTTTCATTCTCATAACTATTTGATTGAATAAAAGCCCCATTGATTTTGTTTTTATTAATAGCGGCCTTTTCATTACAAAATGTATACTATTTTTATACAGGAGTTGATCTTTTTTCCTTTTTTTTTTTTTTTTTTTGCGCTTTGCTTATAATGCGTTTTTATTCAAATTCAAGGCAACTGCATCGAACAAATCAATCGACGCCATTTTGCCAACCGTGTCCGTTCATTTCGTGTTTCCGTTTCACATTCTGGTAGATATATAAAAACACGTTTTAATTAAAAGATATATGCCTTTTTACCCGCCAGACGTTATTATTACAGGAGGCAGACTGAAAAACTAACGTTATATGTACTGGGAGAGCGAAGAAATGAAGCAGACCAATAATACCTTAAAATGTGTATTTAATATATAGGTACCCACCTCGCATTTTCGATACCTAAGTATTAAAGTGAATTTTTTAAAATAAAAATCTTTCTTGAAGCTTTCATTTTAGCTATATAATTTGAAAGCTAAATGATTAAATTTACTATTTCCAGTAAGCCAATAACTCTGATGCATTTCAAATAGGAATTACATTGATTGGAATCTCAACTTTTTAGAGAAGTCAAAAGTTGTCAGTTTTTCGTCCATTTCCGACAGATTTAAGATTTGGAAGTAAAAGTTAATTCTTGGTTGTAGAAATCTTTAAGAAATAATATATACAAACCTGGCACGTTATTTTTGGAAAATTGGCAAATTTAAAGTTAAATTAATCTGAATTGAAACGAGTATTGCTTGCTTTCAGCATGGAATTTAAAATACAAGTATTTCTTCATCACGGATGTCTTATCTTTCTGACGTGTGAAGTGATTGATGACAGCCAGATATGTTAACAAGTTAAGTATGATTGACCAGAATTGACATAAAATATTGTGTATTCTGAAAGATTTTTAAAAGAAAATCAAGTAGTAACTTTTGCGTATAAATCACCAAATTAGGAAATATTGGAAGACGATAGTGCCTGAAAATTCATACTTGCACTTGGGGGAAAAATAAAGAAAAAAAAGCACTCAAATTTATTATATACGGGTAAATGAGATCGATATTGGTCCAAGTAAAAAAAAAAAAAAAGATAATGAAGGTGTGGCCAAATCAATCAAAATATGGCCAGAACACTTTGTTCTATCACCACATAATTTAAAGTAAAGAAAGAGTTTAAGAGATGTTTTTCGACCAATTTTTAAAGGATAAAAATGGAGTCGCAAAAATGAGCCTCATACCACTTCGAGAACTGAACTGTAACACAACCCATCGAAAACCGATTCGCAGCAGAGCCCCCAAAATAAAAATTAAAACTAAACTAAAATAAAATAAAAATCACCCCCGCAAAAAAAAAAAAAAAAAAAAAAATCACAAATCTTTCTCTGGTGTGTCCATTCAAAACAAATGAAAGAGATGAAAATTTTTAATTCACGAAATTATGTTTTTATACACTGTCATTTGTGATCGCCGACACAAGATTCAATGCATATCCGAGAAGAGTTGTAGACGATGTAGACGACTTTTGCTCTCTCTCTCTATATATATATACATATATATATATATATATATATATATATATATATATATATAGAGAGAGAGAGAGAGAGAGAGCGTGTGTGTGTCTATATATATATATATATATATATATATATATATATATATACAGGGTCTGACGAGCATCAAGGTTTGCCTGCGAAATACGTATTACCCATGAAATTGTAGAATATCTAAAAAAATTTCTAGAATATATATCGCCCTAAGCAAGGAAGTACTACCCCTAATACGCAGGTCGGGGGACTACATAAGAGGAGAAAACGAAAAAAGGGAAACAGGTTACAGGATGTGTCTGAGAATAGGTAAGAGAAGGATGGGTATACTGATGTGAAGAGAGTTACATGAGAGTAGAGCGAAAAAAAGAGGAGAACAAGATATAGGGGGTGTCGGACAAAGAATAAGAGAAGGATGGGTGTCAAGAAGATAAAAGATGGCAAATGACGTTGCATTTAAATTATTGAAGATTGCATCTATCAGGAAAGAAAGTATACGAAAGGGAGTTCCATAGACGGGAAGTGCGAGAAAAGAAGCTGAGAGTAGAAGTGCTTTTGACTGTTTTGACCTGGTTGCGAGTTTAGTAGCTAGAGTAAATTCATGAGGGGGCACCAGGAAGCTACGTTCTTCGGAGTAGAAGCCATGAAATTATTTGTAGAAGAGACAGAGGGAAGCCACCTCTCGTAAGTGAGAAAGTGACCATAGCCGAGCTGCCAAGCTGGGATCTATCATATTGCAGATTAGCTTTTGGATTTTGTGGAGAACACCGAGATGAACAGCAGGGGCACCCGACCCTATATTCAAACCTCAAAAGCAATGAATTTTAAACAATCCACAGAATAAGGATAATCCAAAGATGTCTGGATCAAAACAAAAGATATAGATATCAATTTGAAATTGAATTATTCATAGAATAATAGAAATACTTTATTTCAGAACTTTAGATCAGCTTTGTGGTCAAAGCAAAAATGAAATCTATACCCGCAAAAGAGCTGATTGTCTGTCTGTCGCACTGCATGAAACTTGGCAGGCATGTATGCAATGTTGTATGACGTGTCTGTGTTTGCGTGAATAAATTACTTGTTCATGTGCTATTTATTATGCATACACCATTTGACTGGATTTGAAATGTGACACTTAAAATAATATATTCCCCTCCAACTCAGCTTGAATAATTCCAACTGTACTGAGTAATAAAATCAATGTCGGAGACACAAATAATTGGGGTTCTGGGTATGACGGTAAATTGCATCCGGCAGCAAGGCCTCCGATTTCGAGGTTGTGAGGAACATGGAACCACCTCTTAATTGCTGTTCCCAGATCCTCCCTCACCCGGGGTGGTAGCACCTGTTAAGGTCCCAGCTATGGGCAAATAGTTAACCCTCTAAACAGGGGTCAAAACACTATGAAAGTATAAAAATAGACCTTTATGGAATATATACATATACATTTTTGATGGAAAAATATTACCAACAAAAATACGTTTTTGAAGGAAAAATATTACCAACAAAAATACGTTTTTGAAGGAAAAATAGTATAACCTGGATATAAGAGACCTGGATATAAAAGAAGTCCTGATATAAGACAGATTTTCTCTGGTCCCAAATTAGAGCCTGTGGTAATGTATATAAAAAAGACCAAACCCGGATATAAGAGCATTTTATCCGGTCCCGACAACTCTTATATCAGGGTTGCACTGTACCAACAAAAATACGTTTCTGAAGGAACTAATGATGCTTCGGCATAAAATGACCCCAAGGGGTTGATATGCCGTAAAACAAACCAAACCATAAATTATTGTTAATTTTTCAAACCCTAAAAATAAGATTTTATTAAACTTATCGGAAATTATTCAGTCATAAAAAAAAAAATTTCTAAAGTTTCTTTTTTTTTTTCTTTCTAATTTTGTATAAATACTATACTATCGACTTATAAATATAAGCCTGCCATTGACATGTACGTGCACAAACGTACAGTTTTAATGAAATTGAAATGGACGTCTGTGTCCCAAGCATTTCTCATTGTGTCTCACGCGCAAATACCCTTGGGAAAAGTAATCCGTCTCTTCCCTCCAGTTATGGATTAAATAACAGGACAAATTGGGTTCTATAGCCTTGGCTGGCAACCAATCAACCGCAGAAAATAATAGCAACCAACTGCGGGATAACGTTCTGCCCAATCAGTCATGTCTCATTCGAAACATGATCGACCAAGCGTGTATCACGTACGGCACTTAACTGACTGACTTTCTAGCAGCAATCAATTTAATGTCATTTTTATTTATGACAACTCAATTCAAACTGAATTTATCTTCTATAGATAAAGCACAGTGTACGCCTGTCCGGCCGTTTTCGATTTCAACTAATCATAAACAACCTCTTCACAGTAACAGGTGGTAACTACTGTGTAGTTACACTCGATTAAAAATAAACAACACAGCTAACTTTAAATTTGAATAACAAACAGACTGAAAAGGATTTTTTTAAATCAATTCTTTATTAAAGGTTTATCTTTAATTTTGCTTTTCGTCGTAATTGTAATTGATGTCGTTTAAATAAACCGTAAAAAAAATTTATGCAGGGTAAGGCACGTTGCTCATGTTTTTTTTTTTTTCATTCTTTTTCTAGCACGCTTATGTATTCGAAATATTTACATACTTCGGATTTCCTAATTTCTTTTTAAGAGTGACTTTAAAGGGATAAAATAGAGAATATTATGCGCGCGCAAAAAAGTAAACAAACTACGGAGAAAGATAAAATAATTTTACTGTTTCTAAATTCTGATATAACTTTTACATACGTAGGACGCTGACGGCAAAAGGCCGAAGCTCTCCTCAGCAGTTATCTGAAAGTCCGCTCGAAGGTCGACTTCTAAGCTTGACTGTGGAGAAATGGTCTATTGGTCGGGGGGGGGGGGGGTAAGAGCAGTGTATTTACCTTGGGTTGTTGAAATTCTTATTAGCAAAAAACATTTTATCTTCTGTACTAATCTTTTTATAGTTACAGTGCTCACGTAACAGAGTTACCATGTTGTATTAAAAGAGAGGAAATCTATGTATTTTCGTTTTTTTTTTTCAAGATTTACCTTCCATGTTATCAAACGGCCACAAGCCGCGGAAAGATGGTAATATTTTTTGAAACTTGAATTAAGTGTTTTTGCTTTCTTTTCCACTGTTTGACCAATCTCTATTCGTTTCGGGAGCAATGTATCGACGTTTTGCGAAAAATACTCCCAGACGTTAAATTGATATGAATGATAGCAAAGAGGGATTACATAGAAAGATTTCTCTCCTACAGTCGTAAAATAATAATAATAAAAAAAACAAAAAAAAAAACTCTAGACAAAAATGTTGCACATCAGGAAGAAGAACTCTCCGTGAAGTTATTCCCTGCCTTACAGAAGATGAGGTTGAGATCAGTATATATATATATATATATATATATATATATATATATATATATCAGTCAGTTAAGTATCATACGTGATACACGCTTGGGCAATCATGTCTCGAAAGAGACATGACTGACTGGGCAGAAGATTATCCCGCAGTAGGTTGCCATTGCTTTCTGCGGTAGACTGGTTGCCGACCAAGGCTATAGAACCCAATCTGCCCTGCTATTTAACCCATAACTGGAAGGAAGAGACGGATTAATACCTTTCCCAAGGGTATTTGCGCGTAAGTGAATACAATGGATTCAACTGGAATTCGAACTCGGCTCCCAGGTTTCTCGTTCCGAGCCGATATCCACTGTACCACAACGCACATCCTAAATTACAACTCCTGTCTTCTGAGGAGGAGGAAATCGAGAGGAAATCTCTGGAGTACTTTCTAACGTTCTGAAGGGAGTTTGAGGATCTCGAAGTTAAAATCCTCCCAACCGAAACCACTTGCCCGAAGTTGTCATCCCTATGTTCCCCAGAGATTGATAGAAGGCCGTCCTCATTTGTGGTCAAAACTATCACAGATCTTGATTACTCGTCCTACGTTCGGTGGTCTGGAAATTAACTCTGACCGAATAAGTTTTCGAAATTTAAAAATCTCGTTTGGAGATTTGTGTGGCCGGCATGGCCAACGATGCGGAGAGGTTAAACTTCCTAAAATGTTCCCTTCTAGGAGACCTTACTGTTGATTAACTGTCTCAGCATTGGCAACAAAAATTATCTCACTGTCCTGAAGAATGAATACCTCGATGAGGATGAAATTGTAGCGTAGGGAGCTGGTTAGTATTTCTATGATTCGACCGTATGTCTTACGTAATCGAGTTCTCTTAGCTTACAAGTTTTATGCAGAGTTATAATCGTCGGAAGGTTGAAATATTTGGAATTATGTGGAATAGCGTCAGAAAAATAAAATATACATTTTGAATGTTAAAATATAAATTTATTAAAAGGAGGAGTAACATAAATTGTAGAAGTTAATGTTCAATTAGAAACAATATTAAGAGATTAAGGGTAGAGTTCGGACAAAATGTTCGTAGTAGTAATTGTTGAAAGAGATAAGGAGAAAGAGGACAATGTTCGGGTCGCTTGAAGTGAAAAGTTACATTTTAGTGTTGTCTTTCTTGCTGCTTCCATCTGACTGACTTGACTGACGTTGATGAAGTCCTTTTATTGTAATCTAGATATTTTCGCACTTACACGCGAAGTCCTTTTGGTCTGGCAAGTCGCTCCCATTCATCAAAACTTATTTTAACATCTGCTTGCGAAATCTGGTTTCGACTTTTTCTTTAAGCACACGGTCAATCATTTTCCTATTTGTGAAAACCCAGGATTTCACACGTCGCTGTGAACTTTTGTAAAAGTGTAGAAGAGAGTTGATTTTAATTAATTTCTTATCCGCTACAAAATCATTGACAATATTTTTCAGGACATACTGGATTTCTCTATTAAACTGGAGAAGTATTTTTCTACCCTGACTGAATAATCCATATTTAAAACTACATCATTTCTGGCGGGGTTGGAAAGCTCTTTCTGCTGTACCTTCTCATATGTATCCTATTCTCTAGATTCCCCGAAGAGGTTAAAGGTGATTTAATTTCCCTCGTCTACTATCTTATGAGATACAAGAAAGGCTGTCAAACGCCTCGTTGTCAAGGGGAGCGATTCCTATGATTCTACCCCTAATTCTGAACGAGGAACTCTTAGGGATGTTCAGAATAGGCTCCGATCCAATGCTACTCGGAGGGATTCTTCCTTTTGTTAATTCTGCATTCCGTACGCGTTTTGGGAGTTCCACTAACCTGCACTCTGTTTTATATGTAACGTTTAGTAGAAACGGTAAGAGCGTCTCTGCCAATTGTTTATTAGATAATGGCGGATCTATTTGTCCAGTGAAGTTTTGAAGTCATTCAACAGCCTAGGGTCCGTTGGGTTTGATTGCGATTTCAGTTTATCTGCATTTCTTGGAAGCTGCGAAAAATGCTTCGAGGAGATACTCTTGGAAACTGAGGTTGGGTTTAAATGTCCTTTCACTCCCAGTGTTGGTAGAAAAAACAGATTTGTCGGTATGCATCAAGGAAATGTTGGACAAATTCCAGCACATCGAATGCCCTCTTGCTGGCAAGTTTGACAGAGGTGCCAATTTTATTCCAATGAAAGGTATAATAGAAATTAATTTAATCAGCATATGGGACCCCTTCAACTGGTATTTTGTCTGCAAGAGAGAACATTTTCGGCTATAACAGAGCTTGCTCCATTTGGAGAAGTAGGACAATTTCTCTCACTTTGGCACTCTCAGGATGTGAACCATGAGTACCTTGCATTTGATTCCGTGCTTGAAGCAACTGCCCCGGTTAAACCTTCACACTTGTGTTTTGTGCTGTAATCTTGGGGCGCATACGAGGACCCTCTAGGTGACTTCCTTCTAGACAGTGACGTACAAAGGGAGTTGAAAAAATGTACAATGTGGAGTTGCTGGGGGATAAGAGAACAAGACGAGTTGTCCAACTATGATGATCTCTTCTAACGCTTCACCACCCTCAGGGATAAGTATTATGTACAATTACTTTTGGATTCCGACAAGATATCTTAGGTCTCTTCCAACCATTCTGTGGCCTCACGTGTGTTGGAACGGGTGGCGCGGATACTAGAACGTGATCAGCTTTATCAGGACAATTTGGAGGTGTTCCGTGAGCAGGAACGGGACGGAATGGATTTTCGTTCCTTAACGGGTTAAGGAGAATATCTGTCCTGAAGTCAAATCCTACATCCACCACTAAAATTCGACTTGTATTCAGTTGCAGCTTCAAGAACAGTGACTCCTTTTCTCTTAACGAGGCTGCTTACCATGGAATGAACTTGTTAAATTTACCGCTTTTCTTTCGAGAAAATAACCATGTCTTTATGGTTAATATCATGAAGATTTTCCTAATGATTCGTCTGAAACTGGAATCAAGCAAGAACAGGTTCTACTTCTTTCAGAAGGACAGAGTCGCCTGCGTTGTTTCAGGTACACTGCTGTCATATTTGGTTTCACCTCTAGTCCCTTCATATTAAATTATATTCTCCGACACCATGCGGCTCAGCACACCACTCAAGATACTTGCAGACACATGATAAAAATCGGTTTTATGTAGATAATCTGGTGACGACCAGTGATTATCCAGATGAGCTGTGCAATTTGTATGTCCTCTCAGAGAACATACTGCAACAGGGGGTTTTGCGCTGAAGTTTTGCAACTTTGTGCAGAGATCAGGGATAGAATGGGGAAGGATGGTACTCTGAGCCATCATGGAATTGATTGGGAGAAAGTGCTGGGATATCGGTACAGCCTCTTCTTTGAATACAAGTTCTATAAAAAGAAAGGATATATATATATATATATATATATATCCTATCTTAAAAAATATCTTCCCTATTATCAGACGGCTGGGGCATCTCGATGTGGTGTAATGGTTAGCAAGCAACAATTGCGACTGAGTAGTGAATTCGATCCTCAGTGGAAGCCCCCAAACCTTCGGCCTTGTACCACATCTAAGCTATATTTAGAAAACCATTTTATAGCACCTGAACGTGGCGTAACGGTTAGCAAACATCTCGCTAAAATCATTACAATTGAGTAGTGAGTTTGATCCTCACTGGGTGCTTCATACTTTCGGCTTTGTGTCACATCTAAGTTGCACTTACAAAATCAACATTTTATACGCCAAGGAAAGGTGGCAATATTTTTCGCAACTTAAAGTGCTACTACATTATTTTTTACGGCCTGAGCAATGTCTCGAAATTTTCTCAAATCTATTTTCAAATGACAAAAGAAATTACATTTGAAATCTGATTAATTTGCTGCCCACGAAGCGACGGGTACCGAACTAGTTTTATTTATTAACTAGTCTACCCGTGCGGTCAAAAACGACATCAATTGTGAGAAAGTTTTAATAGATGCAATGAAACAAACAAAAGTTTTGAAGCAATGCATTGAGTTGCGACTAAAACAGAAGCCAATGAATCAATCAGTTTCTTTTATACTTCTTCGACGTTCTATAGTATCTATAATTCATTGATTCAGTCAGTCAAGTGCCATACGTGATACACGCTTAGGTGATCATGTCTCTTTCGAGACAGAAGTGACTGGGCAGAAGATTATCCCGCAGTAGGTTGCCATTACTTTCTGCGGTAGACTGGTTGCCAGCCAAGGCTATAGAACCCAATCTGTCTTGCTATTCAACCCATAGCTGTTGGAAGAAGAGGTAGATTATATTATTAAGTACAAATTAGTAGGGGATCTGTTTACTACTTCATGCCAATAGAAAACCGATCCCCCACTTTATGACCTGTAGAAGTTTTAATTATGCTGCTAACTATTCAGTCAGTCAAGTGCCATACGTGATACACGCTTAGGTGATCATGTCTCTTTTGAGACAGGAGTGACTGGGCAGAAGATTATCCCGCAGTTGGTTGCCATTACTTTCTGCGGTATACTGGTTGCCAGCCAAGGCTATAGAACCCAGTCTGTCCTGTTATTTAACCCATAACTGGAGGGAAGAGACGGATTAATACCTTTCCCAAGAATATTTGCGCCTGAGTGAATGCAAGGCATTCAACTGGAATTCGAACTCGGGTCCCTGATTTATCGTTCCAAGCCGATATCCACTGCACCACAACGTACATCCATTCATTGATTACTCCTGATATTAAGTAAATCGCTTTTTGTTTAGTACTTTTCTATGTTTAAAATGTTGTGTGTTGAATATAACACAGCGAAATGAAAATATCTTTCGGAATAAAGATTAGCATCAGAATGACAAAAACGGCGACGACAAATTCAATTTCAATTTTAATTTGAGGCAAAACGATTATTTAATAGACAAATGTATCTGGCTAACTCACATGAAATGCTTGAACAAATAAAACTACAATCTAAGAAACGTAGGAGTAAAGGAATTGATTAATTAAATGTTTCACCTTGCTCGGGAAACTAAATTTGCCTAAATACAGATAGCTATATGTACAGGTTATTAAAATGACTAAGTAATCAATCATAATCCTACTAACAAGTTTATTTACCTCTCTTCAAGATGGGAAAAGAAATACATACATACATATATATATATATATATATATATATATATATATATATAGTTACGTGAATTAATAAATATACATATGAGGGTTCACACATGTATAATAATATTATTCAGGTGTTACTAAAACTGTGGTCAATGTAATATGAGCAGAGTTTGTATAATATATTAATAAATATACATAAACGTAGAACTATGTATATTTATTATACGCGTAGCTATATATATATATATATATATAGATATGAGATTGTAAAAATTAAACTCGTGTCGAAAAACCTTCCTCGAAAACTATCGAAAGAAAGAACAAAAAAAAAATGTTTTTAAAAAAAGAAAGAGCTTAGTAGACGAACGTCAGTCAAAAGAGTTCGGACCGAGATCAGCACGAAGCCCAAAGAACAAAACCAGATACGAATAATCAACTAACAAAAAGCGCTCAATGCAGAAGTAGAACGTATTGCTAATTAAATGGCTTGATTGATTTAAATTATTTATCTTTTATGTTATTCGAAGCTGAGGTTATACAGGGTGTCCATAGAGTTCGTGAGCACTTTAAAAAATTGATGACTTAATTTGTATTTGCGATAGAAATAATTTGTAAAAAGGATTAGAAAGAAGTAAACCTATATTTTTTAAGGTTTTATTGAAATTTTATTTAAGTTTTACACATGCTCTCCATTAGCAATACAAAGGGTAATACGATTTTGCAGTTTTTTTTTTTTACTTATCTAAAAATTGTTGCAAATTTTGTGGTAAATAATTATTCAATAGCTATACTTAAAACTAGGTACATTAAAATGTGTAACGTTTTTCACAGATTATCCCTTGTTCCCTGTTTAGGATGTGGTTTCCGGCTTTCTCTTTTCCAATCTTTTCACTCCTTTTTCTTTTTTTTTTTCAATTGGAGTAGATAGACTAAACTGTCGCCCGGTTCACACTCCGCCCACGTCTATTAAACAGGTGAAGAGGCTCATCCCTTGTTCCCTGTTTAGGATGTGATTTCCGGCTTTCTCTTTTCCAATCTTCTCACTCTTACGTAGCCCCCTGCACATCAGTGGCGTTACCGCCTTGCTCGGGGTGATATGATTAAAAAAAATTCAAATAAGATTATAAATATTTTAAAGTGCACACGGACTTTTTGGACATCCTATGAATATGTGCGTTGTGGTGCAGTGGATATCGGCTCGGAACGAGAACTCGGGGAGCCGAGTTCAAATTCCAGTTGAATTCATTGCATTCACTCACGTGCAAATACCCTTGGAAAGGTATTAATCCATCTATTCCTTCCAGTTAAATAACAGGACAGATTGGGTTCTATAGCCTTGGTCGGCAACCAGTCTACCGCAGAAAGCAATGGCAACCTACTGCGGGATAATCTTCTGCCCAGTCAGTCATGTCTCGAAAGAGACATGATCGCCCAAGCGTGTATCACGTATGGCACTTAACTGACTGACTGATGAATATAATGAATATGAGAGAGAAAGAAAGTATACGGAATGTTGTATACTCAGAATAGAGGTTAAAAGGGTCTGGGATCTTATAGTGAACACTTAATATTCACATTGTGAACGAGTCTTACAGTTGTAGTGAATTCTTATGTGCCATGTCCCTTCAGGACGTAGGCGATCATGAACTTTCACTTGCCCCAATTCATTGTCGTTCTTAACATTTCTCTTCTTGATATCTCTCCTAAACCCTGTCCCACCATCCACTATGCCCCCGCTGCTTTCTCCGGTCTCTTTCTATCCGTCGTGTAAGTATTAGATTCTTCAAGCCTTCTTTCCTCATTACGTGCCCCAGAAACTTCAGCTGTTTCTTTCTGGTGCTAAGTATAAGTTTTCTTTTCGTTTGTATCCGCTCTAAAACCTTGTCGTTGCTCACAGGTTCGGTCCATGATATCCTCAGCATCCTACTGCAGAATCACATTTCTGTTGCTTCGTGTCTCTCCTTCAACCTTGAGTAGATTTCCCAGCATTCGTCGTTAGACAGGGGAACAGACATCACATAACAGTTCAGTACTATTTTCTTTTGTTTCCAACGAAATCTTCTTGTCTCTAGTCTATTCACCCTATGGAATGCATACTTGGCCATGCTATTACGCCGTCGGATCTCAGTGTAGCACTTTCCGACCTCTGTTAGAATGTTTCCTAAGTATTTAAATTTCTGTATCCCCAACTTGTAGTTGGCATTTTGAGTTCTTTTTACTGATGACCATGCATTCACTTTTCTTGTAGTTCATGTTCAGTCTTTTCTTTTTGCTTTCTTTAATTACCTTTTGTAGGAGGTCTTGTAGCTTCCTTTCCGTGTCTTATTTGATTTTAGTATCCCCAGCCTGTAGTTGGCATTTTGGGTTCCTCTTTTTTACCATGCATTCAGTTTTCTTGTAGTTTAGCATAGGCTGAACAGCTGAAATCTAGAAATTAATCTAATAAAATTTGGTATTGGTTTCTGCGCATAGGGATCGATGCACATCTTTCGGATGAAAAAAATAAATACAATCAATTTCTAACCAATCAGAGGCATTCCCACTACTTTTTGCTAAATTAGAAAAGGTAAACTATGTAAATCACTTTCGAAACACAAAAACGTTTTTTCTTTCAACTGCTAATCGTCATTAAAGTTTTTTACTGTTGCACGCACCCACGTCCACCTGGATCTCATATTACAAAATCTTACACACCAAACATTATAATAAGTTATTTGTTCCTTCCATTAAAATCTTTTACATGTTTATTTCTTTATAAATTGGTAAATGATAAACATTGCATTAGTTTTAACAAAATTGAGTTAGATTTTAGAAAGTTGTAAATATAAAATTATTCTTGTAAATGAACAATCTTATGAGTAAATATTGTTTTATATTTTTGTTGTAAATTCTCGAGAATCAAAAAACTAAATCCACTTTCATCATATGTTAAAGTTTTATTACATTTCTAATCATTGCTTGTTAAAATATTTTCAATGAGTAAAGGTAGTTTAAATATTAACGGTGTCAACGGAAAAATATCCTTTTCTGAACCCGAAGCTTAAAGATGGCCGAATTCATTTTTTTGTAAGATAATGATTTACTGATACAAGTTCTACTAATTAACCCATACCTAGAAGTGAGAGGAGGATTCATAAACTTCCCAATGGTAATTGCTCATAAGTGCAATGAATACTGCTGCCATATCTGGTCGGGTGCTCCTGCTATCCACCTAGGTGTCCTTGACAAAATCCAACGGAGAATCTGTAATGTGATAGATCCCGACTTGGCAGCTCAGATAGTTACTTTCTCACCGGTGCAATGTGGCTTCCCTGTGTCTTTTCTACAAATACTTTCACGGCTTCTGCTCCGATGAACTTAAGTCAGCGGTGCCCCCTATATATGAATTTACTCGAGCTACAAGATTAGCAACTAGGTCCCAACTTTTTACTGTGAAACCAATAAAATGTAAACGCAAATTCTACTCATGGAGTTTCTTTTCCCTCCCTCCTGTGGAAGTCCCTTCCGTTTACTTGCTTTCCCGACAGCTATAATCTCCAAGAATTTAAATGTGAAGTCAATAGTCATCTATCTCACTAACCTGCATCCTCTCTCTCATGCTCCTTTTCCCGTCCACTCCACTCTCATCAGTATTCTCATCCTTCTCTTACCCACTTACTGACACCCCCTGTAACCTGTTATTCTTTCTCATAACTTTCCTTCTATGTAACCCCCTGCAAAACAGTGGCAGTAAAATGCCTTACTTGAGGAGATATAATTATATAATAAAATAAAAAATGAAGTATATATAAAAAAACCCAGAATATAAATAAC
Source organism: Ascarosepion bandense (assembly GCA_037127315.1). Taxonomy (NCBI): domain Eukaryota; kingdom Metazoa; phylum Mollusca; class Cephalopoda; order Sepiida; family Sepiidae; genus Ascarosepion; species Ascarosepion bandense. The sequence goes on from JBBBDQ010000635.1 coordinate 2,845,361, forward strand.
AGGAATTGAGACTCGGCTCTCCGATTTCTAATTCCAAGCTGTTACACATTACACCACCTGCATACCCAAGCTTAAAATAACTGATATTCTCTCAAGCGGTCACACAACTAGGTACTGACCAGGTACGGTGTTGTTTAACTTCAGCGAAAGTACGAGAACCGGCGTTTTAACGTTTCTGTCCGTAATACATTAAAGATTTAGAAACAATATACATGTTATATTTACTGTCTATATTTATGAGATGAGGTATTGTAACTATTTATATTGGTTAGATTGCTAACTTCATCTTTATTGTCACATTCACGGCGTTTCAGCCGTTGTACGCTCTGACCTTCTTCAGAAGATATACGTTGAAAATTCAAACTGAACTCTTTATTTTGTCCGCTAGGGTAGAGTGTTTCAGTTATTTCCCTTCAATAACTTGACTCACAATTTTTTTTTGCTCACCTCTGTCATGACCAAGTATTGAACTCATAACTCTTTGGGGTTAATGAAAATAACTGAAATTGAGATATCTAGAAAAGGCATGACACGTGGAACTAGAACAATCTACCCAAGTGGACGAAATAAAGCGGTCGGTTCGAAATTCTAATGTATATCACCTGAAGAAGGTTGGCGAGTACAACGGTCGAAACGTCGTGAAGAAGTGCGACACGGGTGCGCTATTTCTAAGTGTTGGGGTCGTGCTCATGCCGATAAGCAAACCAACAGATTTTTTTTTTAAATTGTAAAAAAAAATCCTTGTACCTGGAATATCATCCTAGGAAATATGAGTAACTCCCTAATTTTTGGTAATATTTTATTCTGAGGGTTGGAGTTAGGCAAAATAAACAAATATTGATTTTAAATTTATAATCTCAAAATAGTACCAAAAATTTAATAAATATATATTTTTTTAAATTTAAAAAAAAAAGAAATCACATTTTAACAAGCATATATTTTGTTTTAGCATCTATGGAGGGGAATCAATTTACAATTAATTTTTATTGCAAAACGTATCCCTTTATGACATTTTATATGTAACATTGAATTGATCCTACTACGGGAACCAAAATAAAATTAGCTCATATTTCTTAAAAAAAAAAAAAAAAATCGAAATTGTCTCATTACGAACTACACGTACTTTTGAAAATATCAAAGCATAACGTTAAACATTAAACAAGTACAAGGTCGATCCCTTTTTTGTTGTTTTGTAGGCACAACATCAAACAAATACTGAAGTTTAAATACCTGGAAAGTGGGAAGTGTTTTGAGAGAGAGAAACAAAAAAACATCGAACTAGCACTGGAAAAATGAAAGATGCCTTTCGAAAGCTAAGCAAAATATGTAAAAACGGGAAATTTCCTTAAAAAAACAAAAACTGTTACGTTGCAATCAATCCTATTGTATAGAAGTGAATATACTGGATAACTGGAACAATCTTTTCACAGACGAAAGAAAACTGGAGTTAATAAAAAGGTAACACTACAGAAGGACACTGAAAATTTTATGAACAGAGCGCATAAGTAACAAACAAGTCTTAATAAAAAAAATAGCGATAGCGAAAGGGACGTAAAGAGGCAGCGGGCCACCTATCTAAGAATTGGCGTGACGGGGCTTTGGGAGGGGGATGCTTGCCAAAAGGAAAAACTTTGCTAACAGCTACAAGAGAATGAAGGTTGTGGAGATCCATGAACACCCACGCATTGGCGGAACATATGAAGGTAGAACAGTTTTACATGTTTATTGAGTCGAAAATTAAAAACTGAAAAAAAAAAAAAATTCTCCAAAATGTTTAAAAAGAATCTTTTATATATAAATAGTTTTGTAGAATTATCGCTCTAATCTGCATTAAGCCAAAAACTGATTTAAAAAAATACATATTGTCTTTGAGGAAAAAGGAATCAAATGAAACGAGAAACACTCTAGAAAGGTAATAGGAAAGAGGAGAGAGAGAAAGAGGTGAGGTTTTAAACTAAAGACAAGGTTTTAAGACTGACAGAATCAAATGAGATCAGGTTGTGAGGGTCGTCGAAGTGGAGGAGAAAGGCGGGATAGTTGCTTCTTTGGGTGGGTAGGTAGGTGGGTGGGGGGAATAGCAGGAAGACGGGGACGGACGTGACTTTATATTGATTCTATGAAATAAGAACCTGTCCACCCAGCCACCCTTCTGTTCTAAACCTTCCTACATGCTCTCTGGCAAGCAGTCCCTCTATGGCGAAGTTGGGCCGGCCACCATAAACCCAGTGTAAAAGGAAATGAATCTAAAACAATTCAAACAACCCACTTTCTACTCACTCGTCAACATTCTTTCTTTCTCTCTCTCTCTCTCTCACACACACCAAAAATACGAAGGCCAAATTTTATAAATAGCTAAAGTGGAAGATCTTGAAACAAAGCAAGTAGGCCAATACATTTATTTAATGAAGAGAATAAAGTGAACGGAGAAGCGAGCAAGAGACTATTCAACCAATCAACGACGTTGCTGCTTCGGGCCTCCCGCCCCGCGTCTTTTCTCTGCCCCGCCTACGATTGCCAAACGAGGAGTAAAAGACTGCCAGGCAACATTAAACAACTATCTACGTCCTTCTTCCTTCTCCGCCTCGTCCAGAAGGGTCGAATAGCAAAGTCCATGTTTTATTTTTATTAGATTATATATTATTGGCTTATTATTATGGAGGACGGACATTAATTAAATTATTACGTGCCTGCCAATATTAGTTTGCGTGGCATTATCAATGTTGTCTGTAGCTTTCTATGTGTGGAAGGATAAGCTTTGAACCAAAAATCAAAAAGTGTTTGGGGAAAAATGTATAGTAATAAATACTAACATTACAATAGTGTTGTTGTCCAATAGTGTTGTTGGTTTTGGTAAAAAGAATAAAAACACAAAAAATTCAATGGCAATATCTGTTTCCTTAAAAGGTAACATTATGCATTTATTAACTGAACTGCCAGTGATACATTCAGTTGAAATTTATAAAATCTCTTAAAATAATTTTTCAGGAAAACAGGTTTCTTAAAGTTTAAGTCCTTTGTTATTGCCCTTTCCAGTACTGATGAGTGTTGCCTTCCTAATCTTTTGTTTGAAGTAGTGTGGAATGTCCACATTTTGATTATATCATTTTCTCTTTAAGTAACTGATTGATTTGTTTTTGGGTTTGTTTGTTTTTTGTTGTTTTTTTTGTTGTATTTTTTATGGATCATTTAATGTCAAGACATTCTGGATTGTAAGAACAATTCTTTTTTTTACAAGAGAATATTGCATTGATAATTCTTTTGATAGGATGTGCATTGTGGTATAATGAATATTAGCCTGGAATGAGAAATTGGAAAGTAGAGTTCAAATTCCAGGAGGGTTTGTTATATTCACTTGCACTCAAATACCCTTAGGAAAATAGGAATCCATCGCCCTCCAACTACGACAAACTGGGTCCTTTAGCCTTGATTGGCAGCCAGTCTACTGCAGAAAAAATGGTAACATACTGCAGGAAAAATCTTCTGCCTAGTCAATCATGAATCAAAAGTGACATGATTGTCCAAGTGTTTATCACGTACGACATTTCACTGATTAACTGAATTTTTTTGCTAATTTTTTTCCAGATAAAAGACCTATTTAACCCATATTTGGGAAGAGAAGAAATGGATTCATACTTTTCCCAAAGGGATTTGCATCTAAGTGAATGTACCAAAATGAGGAAAGGTGAAAAGAAATGGACTCCTGACTTTCCTCATCAGCATTGGTGCAAAAGTGAATGTAAAATGCATTCTGGATTATAATAATCTTTTTTTGTTTCGGGTGGGGAGTGAATATTGCCTTAATAATTTTTTGGACAGTGATTTTTCCAAAGGAAATTCCTACTATTTAATCCACAGCTGGGGAGAAATAATGGATTCATACCATTCCTCAGTTTCACTTTCTGTGCTGATAGCCATTATGCTACCCACGTACCATGAATTACTTTGGATAAAGACAAAAATAAAATGCAGGAGAAAAGATAACGGATTTGGGTAACAAGCTGAATAAATATTTGTGGCTGTAGATAAAGCATGTAAGATTTGTAGTTCAAGAAGAGTGAAATAATATATTCAAATTCAATGGTGTGTGTGTGTGTGTGTATTTTCTAAACATATACTGTTAAATATAAGAGACAATGAATGTCTTATGTTTAATCATGAGCCGTTCTAAACATCGCATTTTGGCTTTAATTTCAGTTGAAAATAAAGACAAAAATTCTCCAACATTTGGATAATTTTTGTATTAAGTTGGTTCTAAGCTTTCGGCACATATGAGTCATCTTCAGAGAGGTTATAAGGACAGTAATGCAAAAACATCCACCATCAGTGACGATTTTATCTTGTGTTAACATAAAACTCCGCTAAGCAACTATTGGAGTAGATAGACTAAACTATCGCCCGGTTCACACTCCACCCACGTCTATTGAACAGGTGAAGAGGCTCATCCCTTGTTCCCTGTTTAGGATGTGGTTTCCGGTTTTCTCTTTTCCAATCTTTTCTTTTTAATTTTTTTCAATTGGAATAGATAGACTAAACTATCACCCGGTTCACACTCCACCCATGTCTATTGAACAGGTGGAGAGGCTCATCCCTTGTTCCCTGTTTAGGATGTGGTTTCTGGCTTTCTCTTTTCCAATCTTTTCACTCTTATGTAGCCCTCTGCACATCAGTGGTGTTACCGCCTTGCTCGGGGTGATATGATTAAAAAAAAAAAAATTATTTATTACTTCACATGTTATTTTTAGTAGATATTCATAATTGAGTAGACACTCTGGGAATTTTATACAGAATTTATTTCATCTATTGGCCAATGTACCCAAGAAAACTTAAAGAAAATGTGCTCTTTGATAAGATTTGAACCTGCAGCACTTTTGCAGGAGAAACCATCTGATCTGATGTGCTTTGACTGCACGGCTACAAAGAGATTCACGACGAAGCAAAGTTTTATTCTGTCTTCAAAGCACGCTCACTTTGTTTAGATATTTCTTGAAACACATATCTGCTCAGTTTCAGTTCTGAAATTCTAAAGAATTAATGGATTTTTATTTTTTTAGATTTTAGATCCAGCATATTTTTATTATTTCAAATCTTATCTTTAGTAGATACCCATTATTTGATCAGTTTAAACTAAATGTTTTGAGGTGTAAACATGATTCAGTAGACATCCTGTGAATTACATCTACCAGCTTGTTTATTAGAGAGTATTAATAAAAGGATGTGCATTATGGTGCAGTGGATATCGGCTCGAAATGAAAAATTGGGGCGCTGAGTTCGAATTCCAGTTGAAATCGTTGCATTCACTTACATGCAAATACTCTTGGAGAAGGTATTAATCTGTCTCTTCGCTCCAGTTATGGGTTAAATAACAGGACAGATAAGGTTCTATAACCTTGGTTGGCAACCAGTCTACTGCAGAAATTAATGGCAACCTATTGCAGGATAATCTTCTGCCCAGTCAGTCATGTCTCAAAAGAGACATGATTACTCAAGCATGTATCATGTATGGCACTTAACTGACTGAATAAGTAAAAATATACCCTTTGGTAGAATTTGAATCTGCATCCCCCATTGTAGGAAAAAAACAGCATCTGATCTGGTGTGCTTTAGCCTGCTCAGTCACAGAGAACTTCATGCTCATCTCTTCAAAAGTGAATATTGTGTGTGTGTGTATGTGTGTATAAAATGTTTTAAATCAATTCACCCCAAGCATGGAAACAATGGCACTAAGATGCAAAAGACAGTGAAAGAGAATAAAAAGACACTAGGAACAGGTAACCCAATCCTAAATAGGAAACGTGTGATAAACTTATACTCTTGTTCAAAAGACTGGAGAGCAGTGTCAAATCAATAATTGGCAAAATCTGTCTAATCCCATTGAGGAGGAAAATAACTTATAAATGGAATATCAGAGATCAGACAGAGATGCTAGAAATATAGAACTGAAGTCAACTTTAGAAGGAACTGGAAACCCAATCCTAAATAGGAAATAAAGGATAAATATCTACACCTGTTAAAAAGTAGTGTGTGTGTGTGTGTATGTATGTATATATATATATATAATGTATATAAAACTTCAAAAGTTATTTAGAGGTTACTCAGTATTAGAAACACACCACATTTCTATATATTAAACAGACATTAAAAATAAATCAATTGTGTGTGTGCAGACATACATATATATATATATACATAAACAAGCTTTATACCAACAAATACTTCAACTCGAACAGGACAACCATATTACTACACAGGTAGGCTTAAAAGAATTACTCAAAGCTGAATCAATCAAACACCGTTACCATAAAAATCCTAATGATATTATAAATACGCCTCTCATAAAAGCAGCCACACATCTCAAAAATAACAAAAATATTGTTATCCGACGTGCCGATAAAACCAATACATTTGTTATTTAAACAGACAGGAATATCACTCCAAATTACAGGCCATTCTGGATGATCACAATAAATTTAAAAAATTAACTAGTAATACCACAACCCAACTTAAAAAAACATATTAATAAACTTATTACTGCAAATAATGCTGAATATGATCCTATAAACTTCAAAAGATTATAGGTGACTATCAGCCCGGCTACCTATATGGAAATGTAAAAATCCATAAAAAAGATCATCCCCTCCGACCTATCATTTCTCAAATACCCACAGCAATATATAACCTTTCCAAAACACTTAAACTAATTACTCCCTATATTCCTGGTAAATATAGTATTAATTCCACGGACAAATTTTTACAGATTCTTGATTCTGTAAAACCTAAGAATCAAATAATTGCATCTTTGGATGTCCAAAACTTATTCACAAATGTTCCCGTCCAGGAAACAATTGACATCATTATCCGTGATGTATACAATCATGCTACTCTCCCATCAATCAATATTAAATCCACTATATTAAAAAACTATTATTAGCATGCACCACACAAGTACCCTTTCACAATCCCTTAGGCAATATTTATACACAAACAGATGGTATTGCGATGGGATCTCCTTTAGGTCCCCTCTTTTCTAATTATTATATGGTAAATCTAGAAAATAAAATAATTAATGACAACAATAAACATAGATGACATCTTTGTTTTAGCTAAGAATATCGATCAAATTAAATATCTTAAAAACAAATTTGAAAGTCACTCCGTCCTCAAATTTACATTAGAACTTAGTATTAATAAAATCCCATTCCTTGATGTATTCATTGATTCTAGCACACATAAATTTACTACTTCTCTAGATAGGAAACCAACTAGCATAAATTCGTGTTTTCTTAATTATAATAGTGAATGCCTCCAACGATATAAGTTAGCTGTTATAAAAAATTTACTTCAACGCACACAAATGATATCTTCTTCCAAATCTATATTTTATAAAGAATTACACAACATTAAGCAAACACTTGTCAATAATGGATTTCCTAACTCCGTGATTGATCAACAAATTAAAATGTATCTCAACAAAATTAACAATAGCTCTAACAATAATGATAATATTAATAATAATGGTTTACATCAAAATAAACATAACACTATTAACTTATACTATTGCAACCAAATACATAATAATTATAAACAAGATGAAAAGCTCTCAAAAACATAAAATGGAGAAATGTTAAACCAGTGGAAAGTAATAATCAAATTAAACTCATTATATATTATAAAAAGCTTAAAACAATTGACCTCATAGTCTATAATAACCCAACAAGCACTAAACTAAATTCTCTACAAAAAACCAATGTAGTGTACCAATTTACATGCCCATTCAGAGATTGCATCTCTGATACCAATCAAAAACCTAGTACATATATTGGTTTTACTACAACCACGCTCTCCCGTAGACTTACATGTCATCTTTCTGATCAGAGTACTATTAAACAACATTTCTCTGAAAAACATAAACATGTAGGTAATATCAGACAGATTTTGGTCATCAATACGGTGATCCTTACTCAAACAGATAGTAAGAGGAACCTGCAGATATTGGAGGCCATGTACATCAAATCTAAACAACCAACACTCAATAAAATCAACTTTAAATCCGGAAATAACATATTACATTGCATTTGACTATATGGTTTTGTTGTCATTTCGCGCTATCACACGGTGTGACATCATAAAACCGCATCGCAAATTTAAGAACTGCGTTTATTATTTTTGGTAACTATTGTCGTTGCCAAGCGGAATTTTATGTCAACACAAAATAAAATCGGTGATGGTGGATGTTATAATATTTCAGTTTAAACAACCTCTCTGAAGATGGCTCATGTGAGCCGAAAGCTTAGAAGAAAATCAATAAATAATTATCCAAATGTTGGAGAATTTTTGTCTTTATTTTCAACAGAAATTAAAACAAAAATGCGACGTTTAGAACGGCTCATGATTAAACATAATAAACATTCATTGTCTCTTATATTTAACAGCATATGTTTAGAAAATTACTTGCTGCCTCGATATACTAAATATATATATATACATGCACATTTTTATATGTGCGTGCATAATTAATGTGGAAAGTTTTTTTTTTCACTTAACTGAACAGTATTGATTCAGTCATACTGACTTCAAAGTTTTGGGAAGGCATTATTCACTTCTTCACTTTTCAGGGTTTTCTTTTTCTACTTTTTTATGCACATAATGCTCTATCTTGATATTAAGTACTTTATGACAAAAAACCCTGCTTGCCTAAAATGCCTATCTACCAGTAAAAAAGAAAAAAAACTAAAAAAACCCAGTAATTTTAGCAGTAAGCCTCATTACAATTGTGTGTGTGTATATATATATATATATATATATATATATATATATACACACACATCTGGACTTGTTTAATTTGGCGAATGCTGACATAATCCTTGCCTTCAATTCATCTTTGGGTTTACAAGAAGTTTTGCTGGTCTGTTGTTCAAGTGTTAAAACACCTTCCTAATCACCATTAGACACATCCAACACTTTCTGTATCTACTGCACTCCTCTCAGATTGACACTCAAACACTCTGAACTGCTGTTTCAAGCACGAATGCCAAGCAATACAGCATGTCATTTCCAAATTTCTAGCAGAGTGAACTGCATCATGATGCTCTTTTTCTCACAGCCCACCTGACTACTATATTTGACAAAATGGAAAACAACAGGCATGTGCAAAATTGAAAATTTAATTTTGGCGACAATTTACCCATCGCACTATGTATTCCCCCCCCCCACCCACACACACACACAACACAGATATTGACAGATATGTGTATTTACATTTCCAATTAGGCATCTTTATGAAAATGAAACACTATAAGGTGCATTTTAAACACTTGTTGTTTTTTTTATATTACAATAAAAACAAAAATACCTTGCAAGCATAAAAAAAAAGAAGATATGTGCTGTGTATGGTGAAGGTGCTTCAGCTGATAAAGCTGTACACAAGTGAGAGAATGCTCAGGTAGATCCCTGACTAAAGTCAGTCAGTCAGTTAAGTGCCATACGTGATGCATGCTTGGGCGATCATGTCTCGAAAGAGACATGACTGACTGGGCAGAAGATTATCCCGCAGTAGGTTGCCATTGCTTTCTGCGGCAGATTGGTTGCCGACCAAGGCAATAGGACCCAATCTGTCCTGTTATTTAACCCATAACTGGAAGGAAGAGACGGATTAATACCTTTCCTAAAGGTATTTGCGCATAAGTGAAGGCAATGAATTCAGCTGGAATTTGAACTCGGCTCCCCGATTTCTCATTCTGAGCCAATATCCAATGCACCACAACACACATCCCCTGACTACAGAAGTTGACCAAATCAGGACATTGAGAATAAACTGCATTATACAACGTGGGAATTGGTAGAAACACTAAGTTTCTCAAAATCCACTATTCATGAGCACTTAGTGCTTGGTTCTTCGTAATGCTATGTTTGGGTTCGTATTTCTAGCTTTGATTTGCTGTTTAAAAAAAAAATGAAAATGCACCTTTTTTTTGTAAGCAAATTGTTATTGCTGATGACAAATGGATCATTTACAGTAATGTTCAGTGAAAAATATCCTGGGGTAAGTAACAATAGTCAACTTTAGCTACCTCAAAAAGCCTGTCCATCTCATGAAATTAGAAAGGAATCCTGTACTATGAGCTTCTGCTAAGTAACCAGTCAATTGATTCTGAAAAATATTGCTTGCAACTGGACAAATTAAAGGAAGCAATTCAAGAAAAATGTCCAAAATTGGCAAACAGGAAAGGATAATGATAGATCCTCATATTTCTTTGGTGGCCTGGTAAAAATTGCTGCAGCTTGGCTGGGGGTGTATTACCCCACCCGCCATATTCACCAAACATTGCTAACTTTGGATTTTATATATTTAGGTCTTTGCAAAATAATCTCAATGGTAAAAATTTTAATTCTTTGAATGACATAAAAACCACCTTAAGTTTGTTGTCAAGAAACCACTGAAATACCTGAAAGATGGAATCTTTAAGATGAAGAAAAAATGGAGAAACGTTGCGCAACAAAATGGTTTATATTTATTTGAATAAATATTTAATGGCATAATTTTGTTTCGTGTTTTAATTTTCTTTAAAAACCGGCATTTACTTTCTGGACAACCCCACCACTCTTTCTCTCTCTATTTTTTTTTTTTTTTTTTTTGGTTTATATATATATATATATATATATATATATATAAACAAAGAAAGCATACATCTCCATGTTGAATACATAAAAAAAAAAAATTAAAATTACAAACTGAAATATTCTATTTTTGAAGTCCCTTCTGATTTCTCAGACAAATTATCGATTGATTTCCTGTGTTTTCAACACCGGAGCAGTGCCATGTTTGAGTGGGGGGCATACTGAAAAGTTAATATAAATCATTTATGATCTATAGATGATGAATGCATAATTCTTTAATTCATCCGATATATGAAATTATATACTTTGGTATAAATACAAATTTTAAATTTCAACCATAAATTTTTAATATGCCTAAAAAAATAAAAATATGCTGCCCTGTTTCGCCAACTTGAAGATAAGTTTTCTTAAGATTATGATCAGCAAAGCAATTTTCATTCCATTATGGTCAATTAATACTATTAATTTTGGTTTTAGGGAGAAAAATCAAAAGGTTCATTTCAAATGTAAAAATGAAGAAAGTCTTAACTGTTTTGTGGATAAGGGGAGGGAATCAATCACCAAATCTCAAGTATTGTTATGTAAAATAGTTATGATTTTTTAATTAAATAAATCCTTTTTTAGTTTATTTAAAGTAAGTCATTTTTAAATTATTATAATGAAATATAGTAATTAAGTAATATTTTCAGAGGTGAAGTGCCCCCAAACCCCTGAGGGAATTTCAGGTTTCCTGGGAGCAATCTTTTAGCCATCTATTTTATTTATAGAATTTTTTTATTGATTTCTATTTCCTTAGCATTTTATTGAACTTTGTTTCATGAAATATGCTTCACTTTATTTAATAGTTACCAATTAAAACAAATTACTGTGTATGCATCCAATATTTTCTATTGCTGTTAAATTTGTATAGCTCTTTTATAAAAATAGTCTATGTATATGTACTAAAATGGAAAATAATGAAAAATTTTCAATAATATGTGCATATTATTTGGAATGCACCTCGTTGAGTCAGACAATTCTGCAATAGGAAGGAATGACTTCAGACTTATGGTGAAAAGGGTGTATTAGATAAAATGGTTAAGAATCATTTTTTTGAGTAATAATGTGTTTAAGCTGAGCTTCTTAAACCAGGCAGCACCAAATTTATATGATCAGTGACAACAACCATGGTTATAATTTGCTGACAGAGAATTTATTGCTGTTATAAAGCAAAACAATTCACATTTGATACATATTGCAAAAGTATACTCAGTTATAATCTGAAGAAAAGAACAGTATGGTTATGTGGAATTTTCCTCGTCTTCTTTATTTAACCAGACACGTACATATACATACATACAGTACTGAGCAAAAGTATTAGGACAAGAACTATTTTATCTTTTATGAGGCATATTGACAGAAAATAAACATTTTATTTAAAGTAATTTTATTTGATTTACTCAACAAATGCTTGAACAAAAAAAAATACTTCTTACAAAATAAATTTAATATTTAGTATAATAGCCTTTTGCTTTGATCACAGCCTTCATTCTGTCAGGCATTGACATCATAAGCTTCTTCAATCTATCTAATGAAGAGTAGTTTCGAAATAACTTGTTTAATAGAAAATAGGAAAAATTAAATATAACTTCTTTTTAATACATTTCTTTTACACCTAGTTTTGAAAAATCAATATTTATTAGCAATTTACTTGGCTTTTCACACAGTATTTTAATTTCAGTGAGGTTTTTAGGAAACTCACCCCTGTCCTAATACTTTTGCACACTACCGGTAGAGTGCAAAAGTGTTAGGACAGGGGGGATTTGAAACTTTATTTTCATGCCTCATAAAAGATAAAATAGTTCATGTCCTAATACTTTTGCTCATTACTGTGTGTGTGCATATATATATATATATATATAAATAAATAAATATTTATAAGAAAAGACAAAAGAGAGACTTTTCTATACTAATGCATTTTGTTCTTTGAGTAAATGTGGAGATTTTATTAGTTTGTATTTATACACAAATGTGCTTGAAAATATTAATTTTTTAACTTTGAAACTGATAAAGTTTATAAAGAAATGATATTCCTTTTGTATTTCATTTTCTTTAATTTATATATATATATATATATATATATATATGTGTGTGTGTGTGTGTGTGTGGGACTTCACATATAACTAAAAATATATTTGTAAAAAAAAACAATATGAAGAAAGACAAAATGGAAACTTTTCTCAGCTAATGTGTTTCATACTCTGATGGATAAAGTCAAAGAAAAAACATGTTAGCTTAGAAATTATTTTCTTTTGTCTCTCACTCTCTCTCATATTATTATTATTTTAAGTGATTATAATAGAAACATTTTGCATCACTACACAAAATCTCTCATGTTTCAGTAATATGAATAGTACATCATCATGCAATGGTTGTTAAGTGGTCCAAACAAGACAAATGCTACAATCTGTAGATTTTTACTCCATTTGTTCTTACTTTTTGTGTTGTGGTGCAGTGGATATCAACTCAAAATGACAAATCGGGGTGCAGAGTTCAAATTCAAGTTGAATTCCTTGCATTCACTTGTGCACAAATACCCTTGGGAAAGGTATTAATCTGTTTCTTCCCTCCAGTTATGGGTTAAATAATAGGACAGATTGGGTTCTACAGCCTTGGCTGGCAACCAGTCTACCGCAGAAAATAATGGCAGCCTAATGCGGGATAATCTTCTGCCCAGTCAGTCAGTCATGTCTCGAAAGAGACATGATCGCTCAAAGTGTGTATCACATATAGCACTTAACTGATTGATATACAAGCTACATCCTCAAAAACAATTCCGAATTCAAAACCAGAAGACAGCTGTTTGCAGACCCAATTCACTGTACCCAGATAAGTGTGGATGTTTCTGTACAAACATTTTACATAAATATATATTGTATATAGCCATGGTCTTACATAACAGCACTTTTACTTTAGAGACAAAATCTGGCAAATTATAGATTGGGAAATAGTTTTATATGCTGGATATATTTATAACCACAGTTGATTAAAAAATAAGTTAAAGGAGAAAAAATGTTTTCCTGATTGTTATGTCATATATTGGGTGTGCATGTAGCTGTTATCAGTGTGGAAGTAGGTTTGCATTCTGACCAAGGTTTTTGAATTTACTTTTATACAAATACTATTGAAAAAGGTATGAATAATCACTAGCTATGAGTTAAATTAAAGGTCAGAGTGGGCGCATGAGCAACAAGACTGGGAGAAGGATAATTCTAATTTCAAAACCAGTTATGTATACAGCTAGCAATTTCACACATTTGTTATAGAAACTACAGCAACGCCTCCTGCAGTGAGGCCGTTTCTGTATTCTCTACAGAGAGTCTGCATGATAACTGATTGATGTTAAATACTCTAAATTCATTAAAAAATAAAAGTAAAAAAAATATAGACCAAAATCAAATATTAGTAGAAAAGATGCATATTAAGAAAACCAGTCCTTTTATTTAGAATTTTTGATGCTACATAATCTTTTTTTTTAATGAGCCATTCAAGATTTTGATTAGTACACAACTGGTTTAATTTTAATTCAAGAATTAAGTTGCTAAAATGATAACTTAAATGTTTTCTGCCTGAATCTAATAAACAAAACTGGAAGATGTTTCCATGTCAGTGACTTGATAGAACTCTTTCATGTAGCAGAAAATAGTATAGTAATTATTTTTCATTTCATTTTTGTTTCAACAATTATCAAGTAGATTAAGTTTGGTTCAAATTTGAGGAGTTATTTTATTTATAAATGGCAGTTTTTTTCCTTTTTTAAAATAAATTCATCCCAAGCAAGGCAGTATCACCATTGGTGCTCAGGGGTTCCAGTGTGAGAAAAAAAACATAGTGTGGGTGATGTCAAAGAAAGGAAAAAAGAAGGAGAGAAGTGTGCCGTGTGAGAAAAAACATTGCTCTAAACAAGTTATTTTCAACTTTATTTTAGTTTTTTAATCCATGTACTACTTTTACTCTAAATGTTTTTGGGTGGACTTCCATAACCATTCTATTAAAAAAAAAAAAATTATTCTATTTTTGACTAATAGGTAAGTTTAGAAATTGTATTATAGAATTTAAAAATGTTTATTACTTTATTTTGAAGTAATTTAAAGAAAATAAACTTGTTATATATAAAAAGTAAATTCTATGGAATATTTATCTAAAATAACTCATAATAAACCATTTTAGAATAATCTTACATGGACCTTGATTGAGAATCAAAAGTCTCAGTGAATCAATGTATAATAGTAACAATTTCACATAGAAAAGAAGGTTGGAGTGTTCAATCCAAGACATTCAACAAAGATGAGGAAATTGGTCTAAATCAGTTCTTTAACTCAACCCATGGACCACTTTTACCACTTTTACTAATCCATCAATAAAAAACAGTACATTTTTTACCCATGAACCACTTTTACTCTTCATTACATTGTGCACCCCAATAATCCTTCAATGAAAAAAAAGTAAGCTTATATCATTTTTCTTTTTTTTTGCTAATTAATGCATTTTTAGCAATCATATTACAGAATTTGTAAATGTATGTTTTATTTTGAAGTAAAACTAATTTTATAAAAATAAATTTCTATTTAACAATTAAATTTTATGGAATATACACAAGTAAAACAATTGTGTTTTTGTTTGAACCCCAGTCATGTTACATGTTTCCCAATACAGACCCTGGGTGAGAACCACAGCTCTAAACGAAGAGCATTATAAATAGCATCTTGTAAAAAATCTACATTATACCTAAGTATTAAAAATCACTTTTCTTGAATAAAATTTCCCATAACAAAATGACCTATTTATATCTCTCTATCTTTGCAAGTGTTTCTCTATCTCAGCCCACGTGTGTGTGTGTGTGTGTCTGTCTATCAGATGAGTTATATAAATCTTTCTTAGTCTATAGACAGGTCTTCCTCTCATTGGCAGTCATTTGAAAAACATTTATGCACATAACAGTGCCTATTCATGTCAATAATATATTTTGGAGAGGCAAGTCAATGGAAATATCGACCCAACAACTTTTATTAAAGCTATTGACTACAAATTACAAATATTTCTCAAATAACTTAAACATTAAATCATATATAAGGAGTATTATCATATACAAAGAGTATTATCATATATACTTGAGTATAAGCTGATTTTATGCATAGTACAATGCCAAAATGATTTTGGATAAAATTAATCTTAATAGGAAAAAAAATAACCTGAGTATAATGTACAGGTAAATGTACGTTGTGGTGCAGTGGATACTGGCTCAGAATGCAGAATTAGAGAGCTGAGTTCAAATCTCAGTTGAATTCAGTGCATTAACTTATGCATAAATACCCTTGGGAAAGATATTAATTCATTGCTTATCCCTCCAGCTAGTGGTTAAATAGCAAGATAAATTGGGTTCTATAGCCTTAGTTGGTAACCAGTTTACTGCAGAAAGTAATGGTAACCTACTGTTTTTAACCAGTCAGTCATGGCTTTTTTGAACCATGATTGCACAAATATCTATCACATATGGCCCTTGACTGATAATGCAACCAGTCACCAAAAATGCATTATTTTTAACCTCTTCAAAAAATTACCTGTGAATTTGGGCAACCCTTTAGTTTTGTGTGCAAAAAAACTGATCATGAACACTTGCATTATACTCAAGAATATTCAATAAATGTATAAAAATATATTCAGTAAATGTACAAAAAGTGATCATAAGAACTTGCACTATACTCAAGTATATTCACTATACAGTATATAAATATTAAAACATTATATAATTTAACATAAAACTGTTATGCAATATAAAGCTATATTATTTAAATAGGTGTTAATATTAAAGCATTATATATCTTGATCACAGATTCTGTAAACCATTAGGTTCACAGGAGCATGACATGTACTCTAACTGGAGCCTCAGTGGTGTCTCTTGAGGAAGATGGCCTGACAGAGCCTAATTCTCACTAGGATGCTTTGAATTCAGTTTTCTTCCAACCTGACTGGTTGCCAACCAAGGGTAAAAGCCAAATCTGTCCTGCTATTTAGCCACAGCTGGAGGTAGAAGAGATGGATTCATACCTTTTCCAAGAGTATTCGTGCATAAGTCAATTTAATAAAATTAACTAGAATTCAAAGTCTGCTTTACCGATTTGTCATTCTAAGTCACTATCCCTTACACCCTTCATCCACAAAATTGTGTGTTCGAGTTTCACAACTCGAGTTGTTCAATGTGGGATTTGGTTGATAATGTGTGTGCACATCTGATCAGTTTGATAAGGTCAAATCTGAAGCTGATCTAAAAAATGACCTACAATTTGCTGTTAAATGAAAAAATGAGTGGTTTTAATGCCTCAAAACTGAAACTGTCCTCTTTTACTCATCTGAGTTCAAATTCCAGTTGAAGTCCTTGCATTCATTTACACACAAATACCCTTAGAAAAGGTATTAATCTGTCTCTTCCCTCCAGTTATGGGTTAAATAACAGGACAGATCGGGTTCTATAGCTTTGGCAGGCAACTAGTCTACCGCAGAAAGTAATGGCAATCTACTGCGGGATAATCTTATACTCAGTCAGTCATGTCTCTTTCGAGACATGATCTCCCAAGCGTGTATCATGTATGACACTGAACTGACTGAGAGAATGCTATTTATCTTGCATCAGCATGGCTGATGCTAACCTCCAGAAGAGTGACTCATTGCGCCTTCTCAGATGAACATTTTCAGCTGACATGAAATGGAAAAACCATATTGAATCAATTACAAAGTCTGTAGCTAAGGAAAGTTGGTTCACTATGTCATTCTAAACAATTTTTTGCTTGCCAGAATCTATCTTACATATTTGTAAGTTTACCATTTGTCCTTGCTTTGAATATTTCTGCCATATCTGGTCTGGTGCTCTTGTTACATATTTTGAGACCCTTCAGAAAATACAAAGAGGGATCTACAATGTTATTGGTCCTGACCTGGCATTTCACCTTCACTCCTTTTACCAACACTATAATGTTTTTCTTGTCTATAAATATTTTCATGGTAATTGTTCTGATGAACTTTCCACTATGGTACCTACACTTTATGAATTTAAGTACAATACTATTCCAGTTGAATTCATTGCATTCACTGATGTGCAGATACCCTTGGGAAAGGTATTAATCTATCTCTTCCCTCTAGTTATGGGCTAAATAACAGTACAAATTGGGTTCTATAGCCTTGGCTGGCAACCAGTCTACCACAGTATAAAATGGCAATGGCAACCTACTATGGATAATCTTCTGCCCAGTCAGTCATGTCTCTTTCAAGACATGATCACCCAAGCATGTTTCATGTATGGCACTTAACTGACTAAATTGGCAGCAAGTTTTATGCTAACATTTTTTTTCTATTTCACTACTCATTTGTGGAACTCTTATGTTTTTCTTGCTTTCCAGTTAACTTTGATCTTTAAAAATTTAAATGCAATGTCAATTCTTTTCTGTCTTCTAAATTCTTTTTTGTCCTCTCTCCTTAATAGTTTTTCTCATATTCTCTAACACTGAGTAACTTCCTTGTGTCCTGGTGGCTTTATTGCCTTGCTTGGGATGAAATGAGAACAAAAAAAAAATTATTGAATATTGTTGTAATTTGGATATTAAAATAATATTATAATGCAGACAAAAAATTAGTATCCAGTTAAAATTTCTAGGGCTCATAATGCAGAAGATACCTTAGAAGACTCGTCGGACATATTAAAGGCAGGTGAAACAGAAGGGGAAAAAAGCAGACCATTTACTTAATCCGATTGTGTAAATGGTTGGAAGAACAGTGATTGGGAGAGATAATGAAAAGACTATTTACTAAGAGCTTTTGAAGGACAGGAAATTGTAGAAAGCCATGATCCCCCACATCATGAAGGGACTAAGTGCACAGAAGAAAAATAAGCTTGTTTAAATAGTTGGCAGAACATAGATTAAGAATGATAGCTAAAAGACAAAAATTTACTAAGAGTTACAAGGGATAGGAAATTGTGAAGAGTCATGATCCCCCATGTTTTGAACGGACATGGCATATAGAATAATGATAACAACAATAATAATAAGAATACAAAGAGTAAGGACAATGTTTAACAGCATATATCTGAATGATTTTTGTTTTCTGTTCATATCAAAGCATGATGACTCCACCCCCTCATACTTTACAGTTCAATCCCACATTTTTGTTCAGGATTCTTTTTTTGTGACTGGACACTGAAAATATTCAGTCATGATCGCTTTCAACTAAGGTGATGACAAATAATTTAGCTTCACCAACATCCAAGTATTACCAACCTAAAGGTTTTATGTTGTGCACCCACTGAATTAAAAAAAAACTCTTCTAAAGAGAAAATTATTCTTTGAGTTAGGTTGATTAAACGTTGAATCATGTCAATGGAATCATTTTCTATTAAAGTTGTTTCTTCTCAAGCGTGGATCAGTTTGACATATATAGTGGGTCAATTTGACCTATAAACTAAAGTTGGCTAATCCTTGGTAGAACCATGATTTTCTAATTTTAAAAAGAATCATTTTCTGGCTTTGCATAAAAGGAATGAGTGGGCGTTTCCATGTATCAATACATGAAAGCCTCTGTCTTTTTAAAATAAATTCACCCCAAGCAAGGTGATAATGCTACTAAATCATGGCTACTGAGAGTGAAAGAGAATGTAAAACACTTCAGAATGAATGGGAAACCTAATCCTAAACAGGAAACAAGGGATAAACCTCTAATCCTGTTCAAGAGATGGGAAGTGTGTGAATTAGATTGGGAACTAAGAATTTGCAAATCACATTGCTGGAAATAAACTGAACCTGTTGCGTTTACCCATTTTCTTGCATGAAAAAAAGATTCCTATTTTTAATAGATTGTATACCAGAAAGAGGCTAGAAAAACACAAACAATTGGTCCACCATTTTGAACAAGTGATTTAATAACATTGACATTTGTGTCAGTCAAAAACATAAAATCTGAAAAACACAAACTTTCTAAAGTTGTCCATTTTCTAATATCATCATAGAACCTATAAAACCTAAACATATTTTTTTCTTTTATTATATAGATGCTAGTATTTGTCATAATAGGAATAAAGCAGAACACAAATGAATTAAAGAAAAGAATGACATTATAAATATAGTGTTGAGTTGCTTTGAGATTGTTGCTTTTTCAGTAGTTTTACTGATAAAAATCACTTTGTCAAGCAGATTTTTATTATAAAGTGGTTGATATCAAGATGGAAATAGTGTGTTGATAGTTTTAGTGCAAAGAATTTGACACTTTAACAGAGCCGGTTCATGCCAACTTTGAAGTTATCAAAGAGAAAAATCAAACACCTGCACAATAAAAATAAATAAAAACAAACTCAACCAATTGCAAGTGGGACCACTCCCAGAAAATATCAAATTATACCAGGCTCCTTATAAATAGAAAATGGGATTCAACACCAGAAAAACCCAGCCCCGATGAGTTAGGACATCATAACAGTGTCTTCACAAAACTTTGAAGTCAGTATGAACTTGGTCAGTTAAAGGGACAAATTCTTTGCACTATATATATATATATATATATATATATATATATATATATATAAAAACTATTTCGGAACTGGAATCCTGATGGATATTTATGACATATAGCAACTTAGAAAACTAACAATAGCTAAAAAGTTTATCTTTTGTCTTTTTGTGTTTGCATGTGTGTGTGTGTGTGTATATATATATATATATATGTCATGAAATGGAATATATTTTAATTTATTTGTTTGAGAATTGTTTTTAATGGCTGTTTAAATGAGTTTGTTTACCTTAGGATATGAAACAAAGCAGTTATCAATATTATGAAAAATCAGAAATTTGTGTATTTATATGGCTTAATTCAACCTTGTCTAACAACAAAATCCTTCATGGTCAAGTGCTTAAGATACATCAGATCAATTGATGGCTTCTTTGAGGTCTATAGAAGTCACAGATTCAAACCCTGTTGGAGGATGCATATTTTCTTAAGATTTCTCGAATATTCAGTCCAGTATATATATATATATATATATATATATATATATATATATACATACACACTGCTTAAATATATAAAAAAGTCAAATATGAGTATCTATAAAAATAATGTTCAAGCAAATAAATAAAAAATGATATATATATATATATATCTATATATATATATCTATATATACACGCACACACACACACACACACACATATCTATATATATATATATATATATATATATATATATATATATATATATATAATTTTTTAATTAATTAGTTTTCGGTCATAATAAAATAAAACAAGTACACTGTTGTATTAAAAAGTGTTCAATATTGTAGAACTTTTGAATATTCTTCATTTGTAAATGAGTTTAAGTTTTGTTTAATGGCATATCAACCTCTGTGGGTTATTTAATGCCAAATAGGTAGGGTTTTAAAGTATTTTTTTTTTTAACATTTGGTTTTAGTGAGAAATTTGATTTAGTCAGATTTTGATGAAAATGCTTTGTTTTTTTTATTTTAGAAAACTAAAAATGTCTTCTAGTTTTGTATTCAAAAATGTATTGGTGGTAATTTTTTTTCTTTAAAAATGTGTTATGGTAATAAATTTTCCTTTAAAAATCTGTCTCTTTTTATACATTCATAGTGTTTTGACCCCATTTTGGGAGATTAACTATTTGCCCATACCAGGGAATCTAATAGATACTATCACTTCCGGTCAGGGTGGACCTGGAAACAACAGCAATTAAAAAGTGGTTCCATGCTCCTCACAACCTCCCAATCAGAGGCCTTGCTGCTAGATGCAATTTACTGTCATACCCAGGACCATCATTTGTAAACAAGTTTACAAATGAAGAATATATATATATATATAAAAAACACAAAACCTAGCTAAGAACTACAATTATATCTACTTAGAGCCAAACCCAAAGCAAAAACTAAAATAAAAGAGCTGAAAAAAAAATACAGACATACAGGCAGCTAAACAGACACACACACACAAACATCTTGCTTTTTACATATATATATATATTTTTTCTGCACTATTGTTAGAACTGCAACCTTGAAACTTTTGAATATCGTTTCTTATGTCTTTGTCTATGAGTGTATCAAATTTGATTAAAATCGGACCACACCTTCTATAAATCGATTTTTTTCGATTATCGATTTGATATTTGTCGGAGGTACCTTGACACAAAGACTAGCTAAGAACACTCGCAGACACTTATAGTACAACTGTGTAAATTTTGAAGAAAATCAGTTCAGGCGTTTTGGAGTCTATAGGTAACAGACACACACACAAAGTTCCATTTATAAATAAGTTTAAATTATATATATATATATATATATATATATATATATATATAGAAAGATAGATAGATAGACAGACAGACAGAAATATAGAGAGAAAGATTAAAAAAATAGCTTCCCAGCATTCTAATACATCACTACTATGAAGAACACAAGAACCCAAAATTAAAATCCTGGAATGGTCAGTTCATAATATGCATCTGATGATTGCAGAGGCAATGATACCGACTCATACTATAGATGAATGATAGTATATTTATCAATTGTTATGGGGAAACACACCTATTCCTCAGATAATGGACTCTTCCTCCTATATTAATAAGAGTTAACAGGAAGTTCATAGAAGTTCTTTAGACTTCTATTGGAATTCAATAGAACTACTAAGCAGTTGATATTAGTCGGTAGTTAGCCGAATACTAAAAAGTCAGCTTTCAGTGGAAGATTACCAAGTTCCTAACATTTTGGGTACGTTAAGTTGATTAGCAACCAACATAGCATAATTATAACCTTCAGTGTGAAAACTACTCAACAACATCTATAGTTAATAGATATGTTATATTACATAGAGCACTGTTTTATGAACACCAGGAAAATATTTGTGTGTATATATGGCATCTATGCATTGTTCATTCAGCAATGAATCAGAACACTCTCAGCTATTGGGCATGTATAATGATAATATACACGCTAAAAAGTCTGCCTCCTTCTATCGAGTGTCCGTAGCTCAGAGGTAGAATCGCTGACTGACGCCAATTTGGTCGGGTTTCAATCCTGGGTAAAAAGTAATTGGCTGTCTAACCGAACTGATGAGCTGTGATACAGCGAAACAGATCTGTCTGCGAATGACTATATATATATATATATTAATGCAGGTTTCATTGAATAATATAGACAAGTTTTGTCTATTAATTTTGTGTAGGATCCGTTCATATCGTCTGATATACTTGATGGTGTTGTCGTTAAAAGACAACAAAAAATCACAGTATTTGTTGAATTTTTTAAAAATTCAAATATATTCCGTCATTTAGAACAACACGGTTATCAACGCACACTTCTGAGAAAAACGCTTGTTGATAACACGTACATACTCAAACAAGAAAATAATAAGCAGAAACTAAAAATCCTCGAAGCACTCTATATTAAACAATTTAAACCTGGTTTGAATACAATCAATTTCGATATTTCCAACAACGTACTCAAATGTCTGTAATCAGACCAGGGACCACAACACCACTATTTTGTCACTGTCTTCGGCCATCCGCCACGGTAGGGATGGACTTATATTTTCAATTCAATTATCTTTATTGTTAATAGCTTAAATGTTCTATGTTTACTGTGTGTTAATATTTACTCCTTGATAATGGCTTATGTGAGCCGAAAGCTTAGACCCGATAAAAAATTCAACAAATACTGTGATTTTTTTTTGTCTTTTAACGACATCACTATCAAGTATATCAGACGGTATGAATGGATCCTACACAAAATTAATAGACAAAACTTGTCTATATTATTCAATGAAACCTGCATTAATGAAAAAATGCTGCCAAAATACACACACTATATATATATATATATATATATAAAAATATCTAAAAAACACAAACCTCTCAGGGAATTTAAAATGTCAGAAACCCAGGTGCCTAATTTGTAAACATTTGGTAAATGATATAATATTCTCTGTACCCAACACCAAAATCAAATTGCAGCCACCACGCCTCACTTGTGACAGCGAAAACATTATATACTTCCTCTTTTGTTCAATATGTCCCAATAGTGGATATATTGGCGAATCTGGTAATAGCTTTAGATTTCGCTTCAATAATCACAAACTTAATATATGCCAAAATAATCAATATTCCCCAGTAGGAGCACATTTCAATCAACCGGGTCACACCTTAGAAAATTGCAAATGTTTACTAATAGACTCCAATTTTAGTTCTACATACACACACAGAAAGAAAGAAAATACTGGATTTTAAAATTAAATACACACAAGCTAGGGTTAAATAGGGACTTAGGTGCTTTGAATCTTTACAAATACTTCAATAACTAAACGTTTTTAGATACATTTAAAAATATTTTTAAAACTTTTTCAGATACAATTAAAAAATTTTTTTTATCTAAAACAAATTTACAAGCATTATTAAAGATAGGTTTACGTTTACAAACAATTTAAAAAAAAATCTGTCGCTTTCAACGTCACTTGATGTAAAAACAAAAACTCTCTCAACAAACGCGTCACGTGATGTAAACAAACTCTTCATTGACGCTCTTGCGAAATCTCGCGAAATACGTTACTAATTCAAATTTTAAAATCATTTGTTACTGATGAAGGACCGAGGGCGGTCTGAAATATAAAATATAATAGTAGAAATAAACAAATACTGTCAAAAAAACATTTTCAAACTCAAAACGTTTTAATATTCTTTCCTATACATATTAAGACAGGATACGTGGATCATCACTATGCTCTCTCTCTCTCTCTCTCTATATATATATATATATATATATATGGGCATATGGCTGAGTGATTATGACATTGACTTTTGTTCAAATCTCTCAATTTCTCAGAAAACTAGAGAAATGATACCAGTATAGAGCACCACTGGAAAGTACCTGCAAGTATAATTAACTCAGCAGAACTGTATGGAAGCCATTAATGATTGTGTTAGCATGTAGTCTTAAGTCACTGTGGCCAGGAGTTTGACTGTGCTGGCATTGTTTAGACTTTGATTAGTTTTTATGCTCTCTCCCAGAAATAATTATAACTGAAGTTCACTCAGCATAGTTACAGTATAAATTAAGAGTTGACTCTCTGGGTGTTGAACAAACAAATACACCTGAACAGGAATTAGCTTGCTGCCATAGCAGATATGCTTGGACATAAGTAACCAACCATTTTTATATATATATGTGTGTGTGTGTGTGTGTGTGTGTGTGTGTGTGTGTGTGTGTTGTGATGATGCTTAATGCCAAAATGGTTGATTTTTCAGTGGTTTACTGATAAAAAGATATTTTGGCAAGAAAGCTTTTTGTTATAAAGTTCTTGATACAGAGGTGGCGTTAATAGAAAAATATCAAATTACACCAAACTCCATATAAATGATAATAAGAGTGGGACAAACAGACAGACAAAAAAGGCCTTGAGCAGTGAGGATGTCATAGTGGTGGCTTCATGAAACTTGGAAGTTGGCATGATTCTGCTCAAGTAATAAACTTCCCCATTTTAATCCTATATATATATATATATATATATATATTTGTATCAATTTCTGTTAGACACAGGTCATCTCTCTCTCTCTCTCTCTATATATATATATATATATATATATGGTATTGTAATAGTTGTTACAATGGTTTATAAATTCATACTATCACTACACAACTGGGTTCCAACTTGATCACCCAAACAAGCAGTGGCCAAGACACATGGTCAGCTTCAAATGCGAAAATTTTTGTGTAGTGATACTATGAATTTATAAACCATTGTAACAACTATTACAATAATGCTCTACGTTTGTATCGAGCACTCTTTATAAAAGTAAATGCATGAACAACAGGTTAAAAAACCTACGAGTTCTACAACTTAGTTACAATATATATATATATATATATATTGTCATCTGCAGACAGATCTGTTTCGCCGTATCACAGCTCATCAGTATATCATATATATATATATATATATATAGAGAGAGAGAGATATGACCTGTGTCTAACATAAATTAATGATCCTACAAATGGAATGCTGAATACATGACAGGGCAGGAACCTATGACAGCATGTCGGCACTGGAGCAAATTTCTGTTAAGAGATCCAAACCAGGGATGAAAAAAGAAATATATACAGGGTTGAACCCCCACTTAACAAAGACAAGCATTGCCATGAGTTGTAAGTGAAAAATGGAAAATTCTACAGAAAATTTGGTGTGGATGCCATTAAAGCTTTTCTCTCTACCATTCCTCAATCCCCTTCTGAAGATAAATATCATGCTGGTTTTAAGTCACTTGTTCTATATTGCAAGAATGGTAAATGTATCCTTACTGCATGACTTGATGATTGCCTGAGATTCAGCGAAAGTTAAGAAATGAGAATTTATCAAAATATTTATATTTAGGTAACAGATTTAATAGAAGTTCAGAGAGTTTATCCGAGCAGCCAACATGGAGTTTTACCTATAAACTCTTCATCAAATCCAGATAAATTTATTTATCTGACCTTGACAAGTGGATTATAAGAAAATCTTCAATTTGGTTGTAAAGTCCTTTAAAATTTCTCTTAATCTCTATTGTTGCTTTTTTTTATTTTTGAAGTACTAAAATTTACACAATATGAAATTCAAAAACTATTCTTAGTCGGTGGTTACTAATTGATTTATTTATTATGATTTATCAACCCTTTGCTGCTATTTAAAGCCAGAAAAATACTTTGATATAAGTCTTACTAATTAAACCAATGCTGGAGGGAGAAGCGGTGGACTCATACCTAATCAGAATTTAATAAACAAATGAATTTATATGTATATGAAGTGGGTGATCATGTTTATATAACAATCAATATATAAACTGATCCTTCACTTTGTGGTTACATTAGTTTCTATACATTTCTGTTTCTAAAGATACGTCTGTATAGCTAATCAGTATTTGATTGACATGTTTTCTATATTTTTTTGGACAATAATGGTTTAGTGACATGCCTTACTAATTAACCCACAGCTTGGGGAGAAAAAATAGAATCATATCTTTTCCAAGGGCATTTGCATGCAATGGAATATAACAAACACAATGCAAATTAGAACTGCCCTCTGACTAACAATTCTGAGCCATTATACATCACACCATCTGCACATCCAAGTTTGCAGCACCCAGTTATTTCCAAGTGGTTACCCATCTAGGTTGAACACATCTTCGTTGCTTATCTTCATTGGTTGTACAAAAACTGGTGTTTCAATGAGATGTGTGATATGAATATAAAAGTGGGTTGAATTGAGGATAAGAGGGGATAAATAGTGACTGACCCTCAATGTGAAGATTTTAGTGATCCAGGAAGCATACACGCAGAAGTTTGTTCCAAACAATTCCAAAAGAAAAAAAAATGTCTAACTAGAACTTCCTCCTTACAAATGGAATATGGAGGAAATGTGAGTGATTCAAATTCATGGACATAGCATGGTATATACTAGTTATAAATTTCTGAA